>OZ022583.1:11110615-11158115 GCA_963669155.1 Arbacia lixula
AGAAGAACAGCAACAACAGCAAGACAAAGAAGGAGACAAACAACAAGAAGAGGAACAACAAGAACAAGAGAAAGTAGAAAAAGTAAAAGAAGAAAAGAAGGAGGAGAGTAAGAAGACAGGAAAGACTAAGAATAAGAAAGAGAAGAATAAGAAGATGAAGAAGAGAGCCAAAATAAAGAAGATGAGGAAGGAGAAGAAGAAGACAAATAAGATGATGAAGAAGAAAAAGAAATGGCACTGGGACCTTTATTTTCTCACAATCCATCGTATGTTGCATTCACACCTTTATACCAATTTTCATACCTTTAATCTTAATATCTATAACAGAATAATCTAAACCTATTCTCAATTTTTTTTAATGTAACTGTTTTTTATTGTAAAAATTTAAGTTAAAAATAAGGCTCTACATTATGACAGTAGAATTTCAAAAGTGCTAATACAATGTAAATGATTTCTACTGGCAATAAAAGGATACTGGATTATGTCAGAAGTATATATAACTGCAGGATTGCTGATACAATGTAAATCGTGTCTGCTTGTAGTGAAAAGTCACCCCATATAGATGCAACTTGTGACTATGTTCAGCAGAAGAAGAGCTATTTGTAGCTATTTGCTTTTCAGTAAAGAAGCTAAATACTGGAAAATGAGATGATTTTAGGCTGGGGGTAGGCGTTGTAATGCCAAAGCGAGGTATGCAGAATAGGTGTTTAAGCTGTTTGCATCCATTATTGGAAGGGTTTTGCTATGTAGTCATGTGAATGTGAAATTAAAGAAATACGGATTTAATTTCCTATAATAAAGTAAAGTCTCTCTCTCTCTCTCTCTTTCTCTCTCACTTTATTTGACATATTGCAAATATGCAAAGAAAAACAAGCATACATTTTATACATATCCTTTACAACAATCAGAATCTAATTTCCTTCCAAAACCAGGTCCATAGTCTCTCTCTTTCTCTCTTTTCTCACACTGTAAACATAAAGTGACACATTAACCTGTGAGTAAAGGAAATTGTGCAAATCTCAAAGTTCACCCATTTGAAACATTTCACGTACAGCAATAGGAATTTTAATTTCCTACCAAATAAAGGTTACCTTTCTCTCACTCTAACTTTCACTCACTCTCTCTCTCTCTCTCTCTCTCTCTCTCTCTCTCTCATTCTCTTCTCATTTTGCAACCCAAAAAAAGGAGATGCATTTGCCCGTGAACACAAAAAAACAAAGTAAATCTTAGAGTGCACACATTTGAAATGTTGCATTTACAGCAATAAGAATTTAATTTCCTATCAAATACAAATACAGTTTCTCACTCTATGTGCCGCCTCATTAATCTTACCCACTGTTATTTCTGCCTCTTTTCACATTTGATGTATGAAGTAAGACACGCCTGGTAGACAAATACAGTGAATCCTGTTTTAGCGATGACCTGCATAGAAAGGCCGATTGTCTATTAAGACCACATTTCTTGCTTTCCTTGTACACTGGTTCTCACTGAAACCTGTACGAAACTTACCTGTTTATAAAAACCAACTGCTCATTAAGAATGCATAATTTCTGTTCTCCTATGAGTGATCTTTACATAGAGGTTTTACTATATCATAACAGTAGCCTTCATTGAAATGTAAGAGTTACAGATACATGATGAATCAGTAATAGCAGAACTCTCCTAAAAGAAATGCTTTCTCAGAGGTGCGGTACAAACCAAACTCATTCTCCCATAGCCAGCAGCAGTATCCCAATCACCCACAAACAATTATCAAAAAGCACTAAAATCATCATCAGCTCAAGAACCATGCCTGCTAGCAAATACCGTACTCTTAATACAAAAATATTGTTAATCTCTCTGCAAAATTGCTCTAATCTGCTCAAAATCGTCACGATTCACCCTATGAGCCCATGAGGTTTACTGAGTACAAGGTGTAATATGGATAAAATCTGGTATAAATGGATAACTATACAGAGACAATTATTAATAATCAATGTTATACATGATAATATAAGAATAGCCCCCTCTCATGTCCATTTGCTTTTGTCAGCTCTTGGTCATCGTAGGTATTGGGCCCGCATGCTTACCACTTGTTAACTCCTTGTGTGCTAATGCTGCATGTTTGCACCATTAATACATATAAATCCCACAGACCAGCAGTTTGCCTCACACACAAAAGATTAAGAGCAAGAAATTGTGACTGCAAAATCTTCAGACATAATGAAACTGTCTGCTTGATTTAATTGAGATCACAATTCTTCCATAATACTTCACAGCAACTGTGTCTTGTTTCAATAATGGCATGAAATGGTATAAACTTGCGATAACACCATGTTGTCTTTTAAAATACAATTTTGATATATTTGCTTTGTGCGATTATATAACGCAAATAAATATTATACACAAGTTATGCTTCACCATTGTCACTGCATTTCAAATCCGCATACCGACTCGAAACAAGATGTATGTTTGATATAAGCACTGCGCTATTTCAGTTCCAGGAATGCTCTTACTCATTTCAAACTGATTCACATCTTCATTGGCAAATCTTTACGAGAACGAGCTATTCAAGATTTTTTTACTCTTACTACCGTATCACATACTCTACTTCAATCTCAAACAGGTTGCAAAACCTGACAAAGAAAATTACAATGCACAATCTTCCAGAATTGCATCATGTTTGTATTCAACGGTAGTGAATCATTTACCTCCTCAAACCTGATTAGCCATTATAGCTGGCAGACAGATCAATAAGAAACAACGTTCTACAGATAGAAAAGCATTATGCAATTTTTATGTCTGTGTTACAACTCTTCCCCCGCACACATGGCCACAAATTACAATGCATTGTAAAGTCTGTGAGGTAAATCATTATTATAATGATTTCATAACAACATCTATAAATACATTTACATGTACGTCATCACTTGCTATTTTTTTTTGTCATAACTCACAAAGACGTCAAGATCATTATCTCCCTCAATTCAAATATATGCATATTCATGAGCAAGGCTGCAAAGAGCGACCAGTATGTCATGAAAGCGTCTTGCTTTGTCCTGTAACTATCTGTATAAAAGATAAGTTAATATATTCAACCTGGCTTGAACGCAACTTACAAAAAATGTATTCTTGACCTTATCAAAGTATAATTTCACTGTTTATGACATTAAAAGCTTTTGTATACATGTCAATAGGGTGTGTTTGACTACATGAACTCGAAACACATGGTCATAATTCCTAAACTTCAAAAGGCAGTTAAATATCATTTACACATTATGTATATCTAACCATATATATATGTATGGTCCAGAATATATATAAAAAAAAGGCATTCATACACAAGAATCAGGGAGAACCTCACCACAGTCGAAATCTCACTTATTCTAACACGCATTCTCACACAAAATTAAAAATCTCATTAGCAAGCACACACCGTGTTCTTTATGCGCGCATTTCCACAAAATCTCACTTTCCAGAAAGCGCTGCAATCTTTATGTGTGAATTATGCATGCTTTGGCACAAAAAGATCGCAGCTTTTCACAAAAAATAACATCTTTAGTGAGAATTTTGCATTCACAACCCCCCCCCCCCCCCCCAAAAAAAGGGAGATTTTGACTAGAGGTTGAAATATTAATGTTTAAAAAATCTCACTTTTTCTGGGTGTGTGAATGCCCCTATCATTATGCTTTAAAGTCCATTACAATCATGGTTTCTATGGAAACCAATTTCCTTGATTATTATCACAGTGTGCATGGTACTCCTGGAAGACAGGCATATTTCAAAATATATCCCTGACATCAACCCCCAAAATGCAAATATTGCCTAGTAATTTCATTCCCTATAGACATAATCACGGCTACTTGTTGAGAAAATCAATGTGCACAAAGGCATACAGGGCGTGGAGTGACAAAATGTTGCATTTTATATTTTTTAGGCAAAATGTCAAAGTTTTGTTAAAACGCCTCCCAAAATAGATTTCTTGGAATATGTTTCTGACTATTGATAACTCCTTGGTGTAAGGCCAGATCTGAACTTTGGTGAAATTCTTTACTGAATTGAATTTCTTGAAAGCAATCATCTGACTATATTCATTACAACTACTATGGATGGGGAATCATGGTTCTAAAAATATCTTTATTCCTGACATTTTATTCAGTAAAATCACAATTTCTAAGTGTTATTTTAATCTATATTTCCTACAGCAGCAAAAAGAAATGATGAGTCCATGATTAAATATCAAGGCTAACGTAAGAAGAAAAGTAAAGTAACAGAAGAAATAATTTTAAATGAAAGCATCTTTTAAATACACCAATCAAAACCCAGGAGCATTCTCCCCCAATGTGATTATGAATTTACAGAATCTAGTATATAAAGCACTGATTGAAATGTTCCTTTACAGTAGACATGATTTAAATCATGCTATCCCTAATCACCAGCGCAAGAAAACTTGAATGGATACCTAGCCGGTATAGCACTGAAGGACAGCTACTCAACAGTCAAAATATGAATGACATTGCATTTCCAAAGTGGCCAATTTGTAAACGTGCAAATTAACGCTTGGCACACTAGATTCTCATTGCTCCCTAGGGAGTCACATGACAATCGACACTGCTGGGATTCAGCGGGTTAAGGTGCTTTTGTTATTCATCATGCCGCCGTTCATTCTGCCAAACCGAAAGCTATGAATAGATGCATCAATTACGTTTGATCTGGCGATGAGACACCGCTTTTCATGTGGGACTTCAACAAAAGAGCATGCACATTCGCATTCACTACAAAGGGCATGTTAAAGATAGCGATTCTCGAATAATTTTTTAAAAATATGAGCCACAGAAACAGCTTTCCCCCGTTCTGGCCTGAGCCTGCATATACCCGAATGTGGGCTGACTTTTAATATCTGCCCAGATGCTAAGTAGCATGGCGCCCGTACAATCTGCTGTTTGGACAATAGACAACAGGCTGTGAATAAACATCAAATACCTTGTAGGACACAATTAAGCCTCAATCTTTGGTTACTGCAGTTCCATGGCAAATTTTGACATCCTAACTGGACTTAGGTTCACAACGCCATAAAATCTAACAGTAAGCAATAGGTTAAAGGTTCAATTTGAGATGTGGGGGAAAGTGACAGTGACAAAGGATTGAAATTATGCATGTGGGAATTTCAGACTCTATCAACTTCAAATGCACTTGAGATCTGGAGTGGACAATGACTATACTCCATTTGACTCCATAATCAAATATCAACCTTGACAAGAAATTATCTCCTTGTTTCTTAACCATTTGAGTACCAGATAAAATGCTGATCTATGGGGTTTCTATGTATTACCTGTGCCAAGATACACACATGTTACATTCATCTGACTGAGGGTGCAATCATACTCAATGTGCGAAGGCAGAATCAGCGTTTTGAAACGCCTATTGTAAACGCTCATCCAAAACGCTTTTAAACGGGGTATTGTTACTGTTGAGATGACATCATTTAAATGTGTATACATGTGAACTGTGTTTATACTTCCCCATTAAACGTGATTAGTCAAAATCGGCAATCGTAAACGCAACTTTTTGTGTGTTTTGAAATAATGTTTTGAAAAAGCGTTTATATAAAAATGAGCATGAACGTAACCGGGATTTGAACTTAAAGCGTGTCACAACGTTGATTTTTTTATAAACGCACCCTGAGTCATGTAAATTGTAATGTAAAAAATGAAATTGTCACTTGTTAATGAAAAAGTCTGCAGTTACTAGACTCTGATTTTAGATGACACAACAATATGTCTATTAGATATGAAATATGGAGCAGTCACTTCCACTAAAAGTCAGTTTTTAGCTCCTTAATATTTATATGTTTTGTAAAATGTGGGACTGATGAATCTTGATCATCTTCTGAAATATTTTTTTCTGCATTTTTGGCCCCCAAATTTAGATAAAGTATAATAGAAAGCCCATACATTATCTACATCAATTGCTATGACATATTCATCTCATTACAAATTCAATCTCTCGAAGTACGCTCTGTCTTCCTGAAGGTTTCAGTATGTTGCCATGGAGCAAGGAAAGCAAAAATGATATAAAATCATACTTTCTCCCATATTTCCCATCTGCACAGTGGTTGCAGATACTCATTAGAAAATTGGCTGGTGACGACAATGATAATTACCGGTGCAAAAATCCTCTTCCTCCACCTCATTATCCAAGTCGTCATTGTAGGCTCCCAGAGAAATAATACCATGGCGATATTTTTGCCACAAACTAGCAAGGACATACTGGAATAGACCGTTTTTGTAATGTATGCACAAGACCTTTAGTTTTGCACATGGCCGCAACCTCAGAGGAAAAAACGCTTACTGGCATCTGCACGCACGCATAAGAAGTACACAATGCGTATGGGTCGCGGGTACAAGTGCACTCAATTTTCTTTTCTCTGTGAGCTAATTCAGACCTTGTTGTGGACAATACATCTGTCAGATTTACACAGCTGGCATATAACAGTTAGTAAGATTAACAGGTCTTCAGTTTCTCAGGGGGAATTTTTTTTTTTAAAAGAAAGTTCGGCAATAATCGGCGATAAGCGGGGTGAAGCACTGCTGCCACGGGATATGCACGGGACTATCGATATGCAGCATGGCCCAAAATGCAAGGTGTATGATTTCTTCCATTCCTGAAACAAAACAAAAAAACCCTCAAAAAGGGCATGTTGTAGAAAAGCCATTGATCCCCTTCCCAAATGGCAGAAAGTTACTGAACTATCTATCAGTTTGATGAACACATACCCCCAATAAATAACAAGATAATATCATGTAAGTAACTGCAGCTTCATATAGTAAACCTTCTTATAAATGAATGGTGTAAGTTGTATGTGAAACTATTCCTTCACATACGTTTGCACTTATTTTCCTAGAGGTCCGGGTCTGACATGAGGTGAAGCGCTACTACTGCTTTCGCGCGCTGCAAAAGCCGGGCCTTCGAATACCCGGTGGTAGAAACACCCTTACCATTCAAAAAATCCTGGAGCTGCTTGACAGTCATACCATCATAAGCTTTTGTAGATGTCGACGACATCATAGAATTCCTTCTCATTTAAAAAAAAAAAAAACGCTCTTTCAGGTAATGTAAGACTGAAAACATAACAAATAACTCAGAAGACCCGATAGATTTGAATGCGACGATGTGCCAACAAGATGGCGGAGGACGCTAAGCTTGAATGAAGTCATTTTGCATACATTACGAAAACCGCCTACCGGTATTCATTTGTACTCTCTCACAGGCCTATGCTACTATTGTGTGTAGCACCATGCAATTAATCAGAAAATTCCCATCTATTATTCAAATGCTTGCCACTATCTGTAACTAAATTGGAGTGGCAATAAGAATGATTTCTAAAAGGTAGCATACCAGTAAAAGTAATACGCTGTCAGAGGCCAACAGCTATTTTTCTGATGTAGGTTGCTAAGAAGCCCCCTAAAACAGCTTAGGTGGAGAGAGTTCAAGAAATTACAATTTCCAGCAAAGAAAATCAGCAGCATCTTTGACCATATTTCTTTCCCTTTTAACAAATAACCTGCATTTCATTTCAAGGTGTCATCGTGGAGAGACTTCATTTTTTGACCATAAGAAAAGGGGTTTATAAAGGATTTAAACAAAAATCCATTTCGTGACACTTTTGGTCGGCCTAATTTTGTACCGTTTCCAGGGCGATGTGAGCAGATTCCTCTAGGGAGCTTTGTATGTGCCAAACTTTATTAAACCTTCACAGTGCCACCTCTTCATAAAGATTTAAAGGGATGTCTCACTCTGAAAAACAGTGATGACTGAATGCTATAAATTCTGTGTACAATGTCTATGCAGTTTAACCCTTTTACTGCAAGATAAAATGTATTCCATTGTCTGTGTATTACTTAACTGTGAATTATTTAACATGTCTGTCTGTGGATTATTTAACAAAAATTGGCATATAAAGAATAAAAAGAAAACATAATTGATATCTGTTGAGCAACGAGCAAGATTTGTTTTAAATTTTATATTCTGGATAAGTATCAAGACACCACAATCTTTCATTGGTATCAATCTGATATCACCATTTTGACCTGTTCTCACGTAGAGCAAGCGAGGGATCATGGCCTGTCATCCAGTACAAATCGTGTTCACTAGATCAATTTTTTTTCTGGATGATAGATTCCATAAGCGATCATGCCAGTTGAACGAGCGCGCTCAAACATACGCAATTGTTTCATGATACCATGGACCTATCATGGATGGACTGCGCTCGGATAGACTTCCTTTGATCCATGATGACCACCGCCTCATAAAAATTCAAGACATTCAGGTGTTTTAAACAATACGCTGTATTTCTAATGAGGCAGTGCCTTCCTCTGAATAACAAAAGAAAATCTGTTTTGAGAAATATGTCAACCGTTCAGCCTTCGCTGGGAGTTCATAGCTGATCTTATTACACACACTGGGAATTAGTTTGGAGGTGAGCGAAGGGAAATTTTGTTAAAATTGTAGAAAGAATTTGGTCCGTAACGTTTTCGGACATCTCCGGACACGAAATCGACGTTGTTTCCATGGAAGGTGAAACACTCAATAAACGATTTACAAGATATTTGTAAGGAAATATGATTGCCCAATGTGCGATATTGAGGCATTTTTCTGACATGTTTTCTACAGTATTCTTGATTTATCACAAAAACGACGCAACAATATAATCTGAAATTCACAGATTCGTATCATTATAAGATGTACTACTACTGCACATGTACTTCAGTACATGAAGTGGTTCTGAAATCTTCTGCGCATGCAGATTGTATATTCCTCTAAATGCATCCAATATTTGTCTTGCATATTTGGCGGCGGTCATCACTGGATCAAAGAACCAAACGCGTAAAATATTCTATTGTGGTATCAATGATCGCGACTGGTATATGAATAAATTACTCTTCGTTCCGACTCCAGTTCTAACACCTTCCTGATGATACATATTGCCTCGTACAAAATGCATTTAGTGCACTACTTTAGTACACTTCCACAAGGCTACTAAGGTACTGGAATAGCATTATGTGTTTTTTAATAATTAGCATAATTGGTTCGCAGCAGGGTTTTTCCTACCGAAGGCAGTTTCATTATAATGGAGGATTTGGTTTCAAATTATTTAATGAAATATCATATGCTATGATTAGAGTATGTACACTGCATACTATCTATTGGACATGCATAATATGGTTCACATCTCTTTAGATTTAACAATAATTGTCTTTATCGTTCAAGTACATTTAAACTGCTATTGAAAATTATTGCAAGATGTAAGGCTGGTTGGGCTTCAATAATTGAATATGCATAATTACTACTGGTACATCTACTGCTACTACTACTAATACTACTACTAATACTACTACTACTACTACTACTGCTACTACTACTACTACTACTACTACTGCTACTACTACTACTACTACTACTACTACTACTACTACTACTACTACTATTACTACTACTACTACTGCTACTACTACTATTACTACTACTACTATTATTACTACTATTGCTACTATTACTACTACTCCTACTACTACTACTACTTCTACTACTACTACTACTACTACTACTACTACTACTACTACTACTACTACTACTACCACTACTACAACTACTACTACTTCTACTGCTACTTTTAGTACTAGTTACTATTAATAAAACAAATAATACTAATTATGATAATGATAATGACAGTAATGATAGTTACAATTAATGATAATGATAATAAAATTATATCTATGTATTAATTTTGCACCATATCACTCAATTTGGATATCTTTTCAATTTCACTCAGACCTGACCTATAAATACTATGTACAGGAGAGAACAAAACAGCATTGTGTTTGATCATGCCTACATCTAAATTAAAAAATGGGAAATGATTGATACAAACGGATGTATTCAGCTAACAAATTGATTTTTTTTATCTCCTTGGCCCACAGATCTGCGATAGCACTAACATAAGGCTCAGTCAAGGGCATCAGATGTTACTAGTGTGATCTGGCAGTATTTAATCAATTTCCCCTCACTCACAGGGTTGTGCATTCAAACCACTTTACCTCCTCATACAGGCCAAATGGCTGATTTATAGGGCATAATTATACTGTACTGGGAATACAAAACGTCTTCAAAAGGTGATCGTGAGCAATCTTCTTGCCAATGGTCTTAAATTCATGTATTGTCCATTTTAGAAACTTGCTGAAAGTGATTTGCCCTCAAATTATCCACATTTGGAGTAATTAGTCAATTAAATCACAAATCACAAACGTTCGGACCGAACATTTTGAGGATTTATGATTCCATCTTAGAATTAAATTTTAGAAACTTGCTGAAAGTTATTTGCCATCAAATTATCCACATTTGGAGTAATTAGTCAATTAATTCACAAATCACAAACGTTCGGACCGAACATTTTGACGATTTTTGATTTAATCACTTATTACTCTAAATGTGGATCATTTGAGGGCAAATAACTTTCAGCAAGTTTCTAAAATGGATAATACATGAATTTAAGACCATTGGCAAGAAGATTGCTCGTGATCACCTTTTGAAGGCTCTTTGTCTTCCTAAGAGAGTATATTCCCTTTAAGTTGTGAATATTGCAAAACCGAACTCCATCAATCAAATTGAGAAAGGGCATATGATGTTAGGGTTAGGTGTTTAATGCTCACATGATTTTTTTTGTATGTATGTGCTACGGTTACACTTTTTGCAACAATTATACACACAGATCCAATAAAGCAGTATTTCTTTTTTGTTTGGCAAAGGAGGAGTTGAGTCTTTATCGTGCCGCATTTACATTTCTGCCTCATTAATACACACAAAGCCCATAGAGCGGGCGCAGAAGGAGTTATGGCCAAATGGCAAATTTTGTACACCAGCAATACATATATATGTCAATATAGATCAGTATTTTATCTGGCAAACAAGAGTTTAACAATATTTAACCCACCCGTTGCATTTGTGTACAATTGGTGCAAAAAGCCAAGTTCTACAGGACAGTATTTTGTGTTACAGTGATTCAACATCTACAGAAGATATTAAGTTTTAATAAACTGTAGCAAGCCATACAAAATATTTTGCAATTTGGTTGGTAAACACAATTAAGAAGACAGAACTCATTAGTTTGCAAAGGAATACACGTCCCCTGATAATATCATGTCAGGAATACAAACATGTATATTGGCAGAGTCAATGGCTGCTATTTCTACTACTTGCACTACTCTGATAGTATTATCTACTTCTACTACTACTACTACTACTACTACTACTACTACTACTACTACTACTACTACTTCTACTACTACTACTACTACTACCACTACTGCTACTTCTACTACTACTACTACTACTACTACTACTACTACTACTACTACTACTACTACTACTTCTACTACTACTACTACTACTACCACTACTACTACTACTACTGCTACTACTACTACTACTTCTACTACTACTACCACTACTACTACTACTACTACTACTACTACTACTACTACTACTGCTATTTCTACTACTACTACGACTACTACTACTACTACTACTACTACTACTACTACTACTACTACTTCTACTACTACTACTACTACTACTCCTACTCCTACTACTACTACTAATGATAATACTGCTGCTTATATTACTAAGACTGATACTCATACTACTACTGCTGCTACTATGGGAGCTTCAACTGATATTCATCTCCTACACATGCTGCTATCCAACTTAGCCTGATGAGTACCATCAACTGTTCAAAATCCAACACTATTAAAAACGCCATACAATGGTGTAAATACTCATGCTATTACAACATGATTGATGTGACTTACACACCTGATAGAACAAAGATCAACCATTAATCCTTTATCTACCATTCTCACATCTTTGCACCATTAATAAACACGCATACCCTATAGGACAATGTTTCATGTGACATTGTTAACTCTCTTAGTCCTAAAGCCAATAAACTGTGTTGCATTTGACACATACCCTGTTGAACAACATTTCGCGTGACATACAAACGGTCAACCCTATTATTCCTACAGGCAAGAAAACTATGTTGCAATACACATACCCTATAGGACAACATTTCACATGACATGGAAAGGGTTAGACCTGTTATTCCCATAGGCACTGAACTATGCTATGTACAAAGTATTATGCACGAGGTATACAGTATGATATCCATTACATAATGAAACCATAGAGAAATTTCTTTGTGCAAATCCAAGAAATCACTAAAACTATGTGTAGAAATGCAAGTATCCAGGGAAGGCATTCAGGCTCATGTTCAGAGTTTCTAGCTTTGTGATTCTTTGTCTAGTTAGGATCTCAACTTTTACCACAGAACTGCAGTAACCGATGGGTGTGTGGCTTTATTGCACCCTGTACGGAATTTGAAGCATGCTCAGAACCCGTCATCGATTGTCCAAAGGAGCTTGAAATTTATATATAGCCTGTTGTCTATCGTCCATACAGCAGATTATGCGGAAGTCGCGCTGCTCAGTATCTGAGAGGAGAAAAGCCACCCCGCAAATACGCGGGCTAGATAAAGAACCATGTAAAATCAACACTACTAAAAGTCATGTGTTCACTTATAGAATTAAAATGATCTGCTATCATTTGCATCACCTTGCTTTTATCCTTTTATTCCATTCTGGAGTCAAAAATTGGAATTTACAGCAATTTAAACAGTTCTACGTCAATTGTAATAATATTTTTTTCTGGCATCAGATCAGTGCTCACATGTTTCCATGATCAGTACCAAGTCAAGTGTCACATGGTGTGTATTTCAAGAAGAAGCAGACGTTTGCTCAGACCAGTTTGATCAGGAGATATTATTGGTGTCAGTCCTGTTGTTGAGAGAGGACATGTCTGCGATGACGCTGCGTCTATCCGGGGCGGGTAGCGCCTTCCGTAGGAGGGCGGAGGGCAGGGGTATCCTGGCCATCTGGCAGCGCACGATGCACTTGAAGACCTCCCTGAAGTGCGGGTGCTTGAGGCAGTAGAAGATAGGGTTGAGGCAGCTGTTCAGCCCTAGCAGGATGGCCAGGTAGGACGCAGCATAGCCAAAGACCTCCGGATGTGTTGCGCCGAACCCCGTAGCGCAGAAGGACACCACGAACGGCATGATACAGATGTAGAAGGTGCAGATGACCAGGAGAAGGTTCTTGGTGATGACTATGTCGATGCGGCGGTTGGGCGCGATGGGCGAGGCGTTTGGCTGTCGGTGGGCCGCCAGGCTCTTAAAGTGGTTCCTGATGAAGCGGAAGATCAGGCTGTAGAACATGCTGGAGAACACCAGCGGGAGGGTGAGGAGCGCCAGCGCGGCACTCTTGTACCACTTGTCGTGCACGTAAGTGGGGTCCCATACGCAGAGCTCCAGGTAGGGGTCATAGCCAAGGCGACCAAATCCCACCAGCTGTGGAACAATGAGGAACCCTGTTAGATTCAGCCAGGTGGATGCAATCATCAACACAATATTGAAGGGTGTGAACACCCGCTGGTAGGCTACTCGGGATCTGGTGATCAGGACATAGCGGTTCATGGCGATGAAGAACAACGTCGACACGCTACACCCAACGGAAATAAGAACCAGCGTCCCGATTGCAGTGCACCCCCAATCTGGGAGGGCAATGATGTCCAGTTTGAGGATCCAGAGACTCTGGAATGGGAACACCAAACCGATGAAGAGGTCGGCGATGCTCAGGTTCACTATGAAGATGTTAGTGATCGTGTGGAGCTTCCGCGACAGCACCACCATAAAGATAACTAGGAAGTTACCAATGATGGCCACCAGCCCCACGACTGCATATGAAACGCCCCTCGCTATCCTCTCAATCTGGACCCTGCTCAGCTCTGTGGAGTTTTCAAGAGAAAAAGAGTTGAAGTACGCGTCATTGCTTATAGAAGCCATGGCTCCACATCAAAGAGCAATCAGGACATCAGAAGTAGCAGTGGTTAAGGCTTAACTTTCATCCAGAGACATGACTCTGATCAAAAAGCACAGCAGAAGCTCATTAAAAGTGGAAAGGCCTCACAATTATCCAGAGACATCCCCCTCACCAAAAAACGCAACAACAGCTCATTAAAAGAGGCTAACGAAACTGTGATAGGCAACAGTATAGCGTGTCAAAATCTTGCACTGGCTGTCATATCAACGAGAGAGAGAGAGGGAGAGAGCGAGTGGGCTTTGGTCGTTAATTCCATTGGCTGGATCTTGGGAGAATGATGAGAGTATAAGCGGCGCCACCACAAATACATGTGCTTGTCGCAGCATGGATGCGATTCCTTTATATCCCCAGTGTATGCAGCCAGCGTGGACTAATGCTCCTCCTCATATACACGCCGCCCACAAACTGAATATTTCATATCCACATGTTCGGAGAAACCCTTTATGCAAACAATCTCGCAAAGCCATTGGTTGCCACGGTGACAGAGCTGCTGCCAACCGAGTCTTAGGCATTCAACGCACAGAGAGATGTATGGATGCACCCATATTTTCTTCTTGTCCGTCATCCCAGCATCGTCTAACTTCCTGAAGGGAGGTTACAGAAAATGTGTGTGTTCACATGTCCCTGAGAGGTTGTCTGGCTAATTTGTGTGAGCGTCTACAGAGAGCGTGTGTTCACATATTGATAAGAGATTGTCTAATTCGTCTCTCTGTGTGTATACAAAGATATTTGTTCACATGTCACTAAAAGCCTGCCTGGCTAATCTCTGTGAAACTAAAGAAAATGTGTTCACATATGTTGCTAAGAGCTTTTCTACGTAATCTCTCTGAATCTTTATAAATATGTTCACATGTATCTATGAGCTTATTGAGCTAATCTCTGTGGATCTATAGGAAGCGTGTTCACACGTTGCTAAGAGCTTTTCTACCTAATCTCTGTGAATCTATGGAAATATGTTCACATGTAGCTAAGAGCTTGTTGAGCTTATCGCTGTGAATCTATAAGAAATGTGTTTACATGAAGCCAAGAGCTTTTCTAGCTAATCTCTGTGAATTTATAGCAAATGTGTTCACATGTTGCTTAAAGATTGTCATGCTAATCTCTTTGGATCTGTAGGAAATGTGTTCACATGTAGCTAAGATCTGGTCAAGCTCAGCTCTGTGAATCTTTTGGATTGCTAATTCCTATTCATATTCCAAAGATAACTACTCTCCCCAAATATTTAATGTTACTCTAAAAAAGACATGCCTGCCCATTGCCCAAACATTATTTTAAATCGATAAAAATTTGGAAATCTGAATGGAGCATGAAGCACCGCGCCCTAAGGCCACCCAGTTAAGGTCATATGGTGTAATTACCTACAATCCCCACCAAAAATGCAATTTGGATCATTTTCATCTTATTCAGGGTGGGGATGAAGGTGACGCTGAAATGTTATTTACTGAGTCACCTTTGCAGAGGAGAAAGAAAGAAAAAATAATATATAAGGGTGTGTTTATTATTGCCATTCTCATTTCAGCCCGCTTGAACAAAAATCAAGCTCTACTGTTCTTCATGTTTAGTTAATCATACAGGAAAATCCATACATGGGAAGTTTAATCACACCTGCATGAGAACTCTAAAAATAGTCTCCTGAATGAAATGGAATTTATTTTCCATTTATGATACAAAAGAACAGAACATAATGTTTTTATTGCTGCACTTTCCTGACGTATTAGGTGTGGTGCTAAAAATTTCACGTCATCTCACTATAAAAGCACAACATATGATTTGTTTTTCATTACTGTATCTTCCATAAGTATTGAAGGGTGGTTCTAAATAAAATGGTATTTATTTTCCATTTTATGAAAAAAAGCACAAAACAATTTTTTCATTGCTGCTGCAGTACTTTCCTGACGTAGTAATGTGTAACTCGCTGATGACTGATAAGCTCCCTATTGATATGTGCAATGATAGGTATTAGATTGGGCAGGATTGGTTTGTACTTGGCACATCATAACACAATCAATATCTGATAAGATTTGCCAAGATGTTGTTGCTGATGTTACTGCAAATGTCTTCTAACTGCTCTTTCTCCTACTCTACTTTATCTGGTAAAGCAATATCATCCTTCTTATGTTTTCTCTTTAAGTATTTGGTATTACATAAATTATCAAAATCTTAGTGATTAAGATACTTCCAATGCCACTGGTATAATTAGGGTAAATGGGGAGGAATTATATCACTAATTCTATTTAAAAATGAATGTTTTCTCTGTCTTCTTTTCCTCTTGTTTGCCTTGTTCGATTTCCTTGATCTCCATCTGTATTTCCATCTTCCTCTTCCTCATTAAAATCAAATTATGAAAAGCAAATTTATTACATACTACATACTGTAGCTATAAAGCAATATCAAATAGTCTGCCCTTCAGAATTATACAACGTCTTTTCATCTTCTCTACTTTCCTTTTACTTTTATCCTCCTCCTCACTAATCAAAAATATGGTTCATGTTTCAAGTTTATTCTATTTCAATATACAAAATTAAAGAAGTGTTGAGGAGAAGACAGGAAGGCAATGCCTTATCCAAAGCCCACCCCTCAAAATCAAATGAAGATCAAATTTCGTTACATACATGTACGCAGTGTAGCTATTAAGTTATATGACATATTCTGCCTTCAGCATCAAGCAACCTTTCTTTTCACACGCTCAGTATTTTCTTTATCTTCTTTTTCTCTTAATATTCTTCTCTCCCTGTACCTTCGTCATTGTCATCATCATTCTCCCCACTAAAATCAAATGAAGAGGAAATTTAGTTACATACTATGCCGTGTAGCCATTAAGAAATATGAAATATTTTTCCTTCAGAATCATATAATCTTTCTTCACACATTTAGTGTTTTCTGTTTTGTTTTCTTCATCTTGTTTTCTTTCCACTTTACATCTTTCCCCTTCCCTTCATCTGTATCTTTATGATCCTCTTCCAACTGCTCTCTGCAAATAAAATCAAATCTTTCCCCTTCCCTTCATCTGTATCTTTATGATCCTCTTCCAACTCCTCCCCACAAATAAAGATCAAATTTAGTTACATATCAAGGGATGTATCCATTAAGTAATAACAAATATTCTGCCTAATGAGCCATACAACTTTTCATATGTTATGTTTCTTTCATCTCCTTCTTCCGTTTCATCCATCTCTTCATCTTCGTCCTTCTCCTCCTCACTTCAAGCTAATGAAGAGCAGAGCAAAATGTTTTGCTGTGTAGCTATTTACTACCAATAATATAAGATATTCGGTACCTTTTCCTCCAATTTCTTTTCTTTTCCTTCATATTCCAATTTCACTATACTCCTCTCACTATAAGCAGATATGGAGTAACATACTACATGGTGAAACTATTAAGTAATACATAATGTTTTTCCTTCAAAATCATATAACCTTTCCATACCACTAATTCACCAATGAGTTCTCTCAGCGGACTGTCATCATCTCAAAATGCGCATTTCCTTTTGACTCCGATCAATATTCCAACAGCTAGACAAATAATACTTATTTTAATACTCCCAGCGCTAACCAAGGTCAGCCACGAAAAAAAATCATAAGTAGATGAAGAGAGGAAAAAAACCTCACTTACAGTACCCATCAGAGTGTTGCCATGGCAAATCAATCTTTTTTTTTCTGTATTTGAGTGCCAGCTCAGGAATTTCAGTACCTTTCCATTTCTCAGAGTGGGAGGAGAAGGGAAGTCGTTTAGTGAGGGTGTGGCGCACAATCAGGCTCTTTGAAATAGGGCATTGAAATCCTCAGACAATGATATCCTTAAAGGGAAGGGGTAGAAGTAGAAGTTGTAATGATTACGGGCTGTAATCATGGTTGCACCGTTCTACTGTCATCGCAGTGGGGTCATATTCAGGGGCCATATTCATGAAACCTTACTAGCCTAGGTACTAACAATGCATGTAGCTGCAATGCACTTTAGCAAACTAATCAAGCTTTGGAGGGGCTTCATGAATATCCCCCCCCCCCCAGATTGTTTTTAATATTAATCATTTTGAGATGATTCCTTCCTGGTATTCTGAAATCAAACCACAATGGAACCCATGGCAACATCACATTCCATTGATTATGGGTTCCATAACCTTCACCACTTCTTCTTTAAAAAAAAATGTTTTATTGCATCATTTTTTCAATGAAGCATATACATAAAACAGTTCATGAACACACTAGCCTAGGTACTAGGCTGAGAGGTGCATGGACACAACCCAGTCTGTTAACAACTATGTCTGGTAACATAGACTACTCTCTTATTGCGTCATGGCTCCTCTGGCTTCTTGAGAGGAGGAGCGAGGATGGGATTAGGGCATAGTTTGTGTTACCAGACGAAGTTGTTCATAGACTGGGTTGTGTCCAAGCACCTCACAGCCTAGTACCTAGGCTATGAACAAAGTTTAAATTATCATTGAACACAATAATGTGAAGACATCAAAGTACATAAATCAATATAAAACATATACTTGTAACTAAGAAACTAAGGCTGAAAATCCTTTACCATATTTTCCCCTTGCAAGAAATTTTCTCTTGACAAGCCACAATGCTACCAGTACTCCGGGGAGATGTGTGTCATCATTGTGCAAAGAATGCGAAAAATGGCACATCACAAGAAAAAAATTGGAAACCAAATTGACTCATTGTATATCATCAGAACCAGCCCTGTTTGATATTTACTATATCTCAAATCAGAGAGGTGTGTATAGCTTTCTTTATAGTATGATATGATTGAGCTGTTTATGCATCATCATTTAAAAAAAATAATATCTATCTTATTACTCTTACCATTGACTTTATCTAACACAATGCTACCAGTACTCTTTGACTTATGTGTGTCTATCATCGTGCAAAAAAAGCAAACAATGGCACATCCCAAGTAAAGAATTGAAAATCAAATTGACTCATTAGATATCACCACACCCAGCCTGTTTGATACATTCTATATCAGATAGGTGTGTACTGCTAGCGTTAAAGTCTTTTAGATTTGCAAGCATGCATCATCATTTACAAATACTAACTCTCAGTCACCCCATGAGGTATATACTAGCCTAGTCTTAACCCGTTGCTCACAGTTAGATGTTTAGGCTTTGAGAACCCTAGTCCAGTTAGGATGTCAAAACTTGCCATGGAACTGAAGTAACTAAAGGGGTGTGGCTTTTTTTCTGAGTATCCTGTGAAGAAAGGTCAGCTCGCATCTATGCGGACTCAGAAGGAATGGGTTAAATTGTAAAGGAAAATGTGGATGGTCAGAGGGTATTTACAAATTATAGAACTGTTGGTATGAACATGTGGGTACATCCTTTTGTTAAATATAAAACCCACGTTTGGGTTAAAAGAAGAAAGAGGAAATGAAAAGGAATAAAAATACAAATCTCCTCTTCCTTCTTCTCATAAATGGGCTAACTATCATGAAAGAAAACACCCACATGGTAAAAAAAGTTGAAGTATTTGTAAATAACCTTGCACCGTGGAAATCTAAAAGCACATCAAATATATATCATCATATTTTCATTTGCATATTTTCATCTTCTTTTATTTTGATATGTTTTGGATGATTATTTCTGTTGATATATATATTATATATATATATATTAATATAGATATAAACATATAATATATTTTCTATATATATATATAATATATATATTTTGTTTTCTCTCTCTCTCTCTCTCTCTCTATATATATATATGTACATATATATAAATATATATATATATATATATATATATATATATATATATATATATATATATATATATATATATATATATATATATAAGAATAATTCCTTTATCAAGGATGCCACATTAAGCTTTAAACAGGATGTTTATTTCAAAAGTACAGATAGCATTTATGTAAGAATGTGGGGGCGAAATATGTTTGTATGGTTTCTTTACCGAGGTTAACATATTTTAAAAATATTATCTGCAGCTTGCCACAAAAGCTTCACTTGAAGTGTGTTTGCCATTTATTATCTTTACATATATTCTCATGTGAAGAAGCAAGAACAGACAATTTAAATTTGTTTCACGCCTTGTTGATAAAAAATCTTCATTTTACTTCAGTCTTTTCCTCATTCTTGTTCTCTTTCTTCTGTCTAATCCTTTTTTCTTCTCCTCCTCCTTCCTCATATTCTGTTGTCCCTATTCTCTGATTATCTACAATCTCTATGTTTGCATGAACCTGGTGTGCATGTACTTGCTTTTAGCTGTGTCGTAGTACTGATTTGAGTCAATGGTTTTATCTAGCCAAGGTAGACTATTGGTGTGAACACTGTTTCTCTTGAGGAACCTCTAATATAATCACTCCAAACCATCTCTGTACTTCTCATTTTCCCTTTGATTTCCTCTCATTTCCCTTTCTTGTTTTCTTTCTTCTGTTTATTCCCCTTCTTCTCACCTTTTGGTCCTCTTATGTTCTTCTTCCTCTCCTCTGATTATCTACAATCTGTGTTTGCATGTATTCTCCTTTAAATGTGAGGAGAATATATTTGGAGAAAATATTCTAAATTTATTTAACCAGCAGAGGGTCTTGTAATTATCATCATAACCACTCTAATCCATGGATCGTGCTAGCTCTCTCTTTCTCTCTCTCTCTCTCTCACTCTCTCTCTCTCTATCTCACTCTCTCTCTCTATCTCTCTCTCTTTCTCTCTCTCTCTCTCTCTCTTTCTATCTCTCTTCCCCTCTTTCTATCTCACTCTCTATCTTTCTCTGTGTCTCTCTCTTTGTCACTCTCTCTCTATCTTTCTCTGTGTCTCTCTCTTTGTCACTCTCTCTTCTCTGTCTCTGTCTTTCTGTCTCTCTCTGTCTCTCTCTCACTCTCTCTCTATGTAATCCTCAAGAACATGACCATAAATATGTTCGCAACCGTGTGTGTGTGTCTCTCTCTCTCTCTCTCTCTCTCTCTCTCTATGTAATCCTCAAGAACATGACCATAAACATGTTCGCAACTGTGTATGATTGTGAAGTAAATGCCATGCCAAAAGACAATCTAAATTGATGGCTGCTGGGCTGAAACGTACCCACGACGGAGACAGAAATTTAAGCAATATATACACCGCGCCAACGCTGCAAATAAACATTTCACTGCTGGAGAGTATGATATCTCATGAAGTGCTATTGTTGCATTATGCTCTTACTAAATACACACACACACCCACTGCTCTCTATAATCTAAATTTACCCTCTTAGTAGGGTGGCATTTCCCTGCCATTAGTGCACCCATGTGATCAAATTCATGTTGATTCATTCTCTTTTTTTTCGCCTCTTCGCTCTGTTCCCGACTTTTCCTGAGTTCTCTTCCTGCGACCCAGGTAGACTGGCATCAATTTCCTAGGATTACGGGCGTCATGAATGAAAAGGAGACGCGAAGCGCAACAAATCTTAAAGGTTGCGAGTGGAAACACCGCGTAAGATCTGGCTCGGAATCTTTCTATTGCAATCTTCTACCATTCTATGGAACTCATTTCTACCAGTTTGTTACATGAAACAATCTACTCAAAAGGGTAAATAAACGATATAATTACGATCATCAATTTCCTGGGATTACAGGAGTCTTGAATGCAAAGGAGACTTGAGGCGCAAAAGTATTTAAAGGCAGTGCTACACCGCCGAAGATCTTGCTCGCAACCTCTCTATATTCTACTGCCATTTTACAGAACACATTTCTACTCATTTCAGTCTGTTACACGAAAGAATCTCCTCAAAAGAATAAATGAACGATTTATAATCATGATCATCAATTTCCGAGCATGATAGTCTCCAATGAAAAGGAGACTTGAAGCATCGAAGTATTGAAAGGTAGTGAGTGGTTTGCCCAAAATCAGACTCATAAGCTTTTTATTGCATCTTGTACCACTCGATACAACTCATTTCTATCACTTTGTTACATGAAAGAATCTCCTCAAAATATAGAGCCACGGTCTAAAAGAATTTATTTTTTTCTCTGTTCAGTCTTTCTGTATGCAGCGTAGCCCCATCAGCTAGCTTGTCCTGACATATAGATAGATAGAGAGAGAGAGGGGTGGGATATAATAGATAGAGAGAGAGAGGGGTGGGATATAATAGAGAGAGAGAGAGAGAGAGAGAGAGAGAGAGAGAGAGAGAGAGAGAGAGAGGGAGAGAGAGAGAGAGAGAGAGGGGGGGAGATATAATAGAGAGAGAGAGAGGGAGAGATAGAGGGAAAAATAGATAGAGAGGGGGGATGTAAATATATATAGAGAGAGAGAGGGAGAGAAATAAATAAATAGATATATATAGAGAGAGAGAGAGAGATAAAGAGAGAGAGAAAAAATAAATAAATAGATATATATAGAGAGAGAGAGAGAAAGAGAATGAGAGAGATAAGTAGAGAGAGAGAGAGAATGGTTACGGTCCAGCCTGTATTCACAGAAGTAAGAGCCATTGATATTTGAGAATCTACCAAGAAATGGAGTTTTATCATTGTGCAGCGTCGCATTATGCATGCAGCTATATGCAATTAAGAACACAATGTCCGTCTTATACTAATGGATCTCTGTCAGTATACTATTGAGGCTCTTGGCAATCAATCACTGATGCTCTTTAACACTTTGTATGCCACATGTGCCCCTTTTCACAAGTAATACACAAATATACCATTGAGCAGCAGTTTATTTGGCGCACAAAGGGCTTAACCCTTAACATGTCATTTGTGGATTATTTCTTCATTAAGACACATAAATCCCACAGAGCAGCATTTTGTCTGGCACTCAAAAGGGTTATAAAGCACACTACAGCTTAAAGGGAGTATACTGTACTGGGAAGACTGGGAAGACAAAAAAGCCTTCAAAAGGTAATCGTGAGTAATCTCCTTGCAAATGGTCTTAAATTCATGTATTGTCCATGCTAGAAACTTGCTGAAAGTTATTTGCCCTCATATGAAACAGATATGGAGTAATTAGTGATTAAATCACAAATCATCTAAATGTTCGGCCCAAGCAATTTGAGGAATTGTGAGTTAATCACTGATTACTCCAATCGTGAATAATTTTAGGGCAAATAACTTTCTGCAAGTTTCTAAAATGGACAATACATGAATTTAAGACCACTGGCAAGGAGATTGCTCATGATTACCTTTTGAAGGGCTTTTTGTCTTCCCAGTACAGTATACTCCCTTTAAAATGCTGAACTGGGCATGAATTCTAAAACTCTAAAATCAAGTAGCTTCTTGTCCTTTGACTGATTGTCATGAAACCTTCACTGATATGTTTCTTTCCAGTGTCTCCTTTTACTGACACCAAAATAATTTCAGGGTGAACTACCCCTTTAACACTATCTTATCCCTTACCTTTAAGGAATCGGATGATAATACTCCCAGACACTACCTGAGATACGTCTGGGCTGTTAACATGAACAGGAAAGCATGAGCGGCTAAGCATTTCATCCAGTCTGGTGAACTCACCAAAGAACCGACCCGACCATCCCACTGACACGTGACAATAGTTACCTGGTTTCCAGGTGTGTGTTTTTTTTCCTTCTTCTTCAATGTCTGATGTTCAAAATGCGTTAAAAATTCTTCTCATTACCCAACAGCTTATGTTTTACCCCATCGGTTCACCCTATGATGTCAATGTCTGATGCTCAACATTTCTGACCATAGTTACCTGTTTTCTAGTAGGTTTTTTCTTCTATTTCTTTAATGTCTGAGGCTTAAAATGCTGCCAAAATTCTCCTTATTTATGTCTCCCAATAGCTTATGTTTTTCTCCCACATGTCCACCATATGACCTCGTTCTTTGTTCATAAATGTGACCATAATAAACTGTTTTCCAGTAGGTTTTTTTCTTCCTCAATATCTGATGCTTAAATTGCACCCAAAATTTTCTTCATTTTTGTTTCCCAATATGTTCTTACCCCACAGTTCCTTATCTATGTTGTTCTATGTAAATATGAGTGACAATAGTACTCTGGTTTTCAGTATGTTTTTTTTTCTTCCTCAATGTCTGATGCTTGAAATGCAACCAAAATTTTCATTATTAAACATGTTTCCCAAAAGCTCATAATTATGTTTGTACCTTGTAATTTCCTCTCTATGTTGTTCTATGTAAATAAATGCATGTGACAATAGTAATCTACTTTCCATGAGTTTTTTTTTCTTTTTCGATGTGTAATGCTCAAAATGCAGTTAAAATATCTCCAAAAATTATGTTTTTGTTTCCCAACAGCTGATGTTTATCATCCTTACACTTCCTCCTTATGTGGTTCATTGTACACAAATGTGACAAAAGTTATCTGGTTTTCCTGTCATGTTTTTTTTTAAATATGCAATGGCTGATGCTCAAAATGCACTCAACAATCTTCTTATTTCCCAATAGTTTATGTTGTACCCAACACTTATTCCTTCTGTGGCTATTTGTACATGTATAAATAGTCACCTGGTTGCCAGGATTTTACTTTCTTCTTGAATATCTGATGCTCAAAATGCACTCAAAATTCTTCTTTCTTTATTTTTTTTTGTTTCCCATTATTTTCTATTCTTCATTTATTTATTCATTCATTTTTTAAAAATATGTTTGTTTGTTTGGAGGGCAATGCCATGCGATACTACATTAATACATACATGTATACCTTTGGGTGCATATATCATACACATGACTAGCACATACACTTTAGCCCTTGATGTGAAAACCAGTAAATCTTTTCTAAATGTGCAAATAAGTGCACGGATCAGCCTACTCAAAAAAAAGATCTATTGTCTGTAGAGCTGACACTAATGAAGGCAAGTCTAGAGTAGTTTTAACAAACTCTTCTCTCTCTACTCCTACAAAATTGAAACCAAACTCCAATCCCTACATGTATAAACCCTTTTCTACATACCTGTGTTTGTCTGTGTGTGTGTGAACAGCCGTAATAATAAGATGTTTCTTGCCTTGTATCGAATTACTATCCCGCATTATTGGATCATCGGACAAAGAGATCGAGCCTGAACATATAATCTTGGGACGAAAGTCCTGCAGGTGGGTGGGGCATATGAAACGATACGCACAGAGCCGTGCTGAGATGACTAATCAAGCCATGAGCTAGAATTTCTGCGAAATTTAGCTAAGGAAAAGCAAGCTCAAGATAAGCTTGATTAATTGCCAATCAGATCAACTTGATTGCCTCCATCGCCCCCAAATCTATAACCCATCTTGACCAATCTAACTAAGAAAAAGCAAGCTCAAGATAAGCTTGATTAATTGCCAATCAGATCAACTTGATTGCCTCCATCGCCCCAAATCCATAACCAATCTTGACCAATCGCTTGATCATGCTTGTACCAGACTCCTTACCGTCCGCTTCTCGGTCACTCTCGACCCCTTCACGACTATTCGTGACACTATCCTCCCGCATAATTAATACTCTACTCTCACCCTCTCTCCTCCATCTGTTTCGTCTACTTTCTCACTCAACTTCTAAGCAGTTCATTTTAGTGTTTTTCCAAAAGCATAACCCAACAACTGTTTTTTTTTAAGACTAACAGGTGGTATAAGGCAAAACTCATCATATATTTACGACCCAGAGCTAGCAGCATTGAAATTCGAAATTCAGGAAGACGTGGGGAAATTTCATCAGAAATCAGGGAGATGTCTACCAATGATCAGCCTAAAGACAATAATCAATAATATCAATAATCAATAATCAGAAAGATTGGGTGATGTGATAAAATCCGTTGGAGTAATATTGGTCCATTTTTAGGGAGTCTCCTGCAAAATCAGGGAGACTTGGCAGCTCTGTATAACCCTTGCAAATGCAACCAGACAACCAACCCTATCTTCACCAGATCATCCTGATGCTTATACAATCCCTAAACAGTCTGCTTATGATCTTGACTTGACCAACTCGACCTCTACTTGACTTCTTCCCCACGAGGACAATTACCTGGAAGGAGGAGCATGAATTGATGCCACCGATCTAAGTGTCATATCCTGTGACAAATGGGGTGCCACAATTCTCTTTCCTGAGCTCTTTGTAAATGCAGCTCCACAGTCATAGTAAACAGCCCCTTGATTTGCTAAGTAACCTGTCAGTCAGGCTGCTTATCCAAACAAAGATGAAAAATTATATAATCTTTGTCTGACTGGGACTTTTGGTATCAATAAGTTTGACTGATCAATCTGTTTAAAAAAGAAGTCCAGAGGGGGGGCTTTGAACCTGTTGTGTATCTACTGCTTGCCAGGCAGTAACATTACCCACCAGATTACCAGCTTTCCATACTGATAAGATTGATTGGGACTTGTTGAACCTGCATCTGCTCATTTATATTCACGAGTCTTCAGTAGGACAGGTGTTTATTCAAAGGAATTGCAAATATATTATAGCAGGGGTATATCATTCTCTTGAAAGGAAAGCAAAATAATCATGCACAAAAGGCATTGTCTGTAGGTTGTGTGTACATTACGAACAGCTTGATGAAACAGCCCCTTGGACCAAATGTACTTTCAGTTGTTGCAACTTATCATTAATAAGAATTACCCTGGTAGTAGCCAATGGGCTTTCAGCTTTACTGCTATTGCTATGACAATGGTAAGTTACAATAGTTGATAAAATAATGCAACATGGCCCAGATCCCTATTTTTCTCCTTGTTATGGAGTAGTTATGTAGAATAAGATGTTTTGCTGAAAAACATAAGTTACAGATACTGGGTTTGAACCCTAACCCTCCTGATCGAAACTTCGAGGAGCAATCCACTACACCACGCTAGTTCATGATCTCAATTTTGTGCATGTGAACACGCTGTTTGACTTGTTATCATTCCTTCACACCCCTATCCACTGATGCCATCACGGATCAGAAGCCAGCAAACCAATTCTAATGTTTGCGCAAACTTCGTCCCTGATTTCCCAAATTAAATGCGCAAATACTTTGTAGAGAGGAGTAATGGCTCCTGTGCTAACCCGTTGGGAATGATGTAATAATGGAATCACGGAATAATGGTGGAGGAAGGCGAGTATTGTTGATCTGATTAAGAAGCTAGAGTGTGCGTCACATTGGCACGTAAACAACAAATTTGTGATATGATATCACATTTAATCTGCTCCCCCATCTCAGTGCCTTGTGGCAGTGGTGGTCAACGAACAAGGAATAACTGGCAAGAGTTGGCATGAATTGGGATTGTCCTCTCGCCTTTCCCCTTTAAAAAATAACCCTTTTTTCAGTTTCATAGGCAAGAAACTGTGTTTTTACTGGTATCAAGCTGTCAGTGCTTGGTACTGAGAGGGTTTACTTCGTCTGACAGGCAAGACACAGAGATGCTATTGGTATGGAACTATCAGCGCTTGGTACTGAGAGGGTTAACCCACTTAGTCCCATAGGCAAGATACTGTTGTTATCATTATGAAGAGCTTACATGTGATTCTTAATGCTTGGTACTGACATGGTTAAAGCGAGGAGGCCTTCAAAAAAACACGCCGAACCAACCCAGAAATTAAACCACCCCACGTTTTGTAACCCACAAAATACAGGCATAGTTGTCTGTATGTGTGGACTCGACATCCATAAGCGGATGAATAGGAATGGAGTTAGTGATAATAATTAATAATTTACATTCGATTCACCAATTCATCAGATGAAGTTTTCACCTAATGAAAGGTGAGGAGAATGTATATATGAGACATTCAAGGACATAATCAATCACTCTGTGGAGAACGGAATGTGACCATACTCATCTCTCTGTTGATTAATTTATTTATTTCATTTTTTATTTAACCTGGCCCATGTCGCATATAGGTTTTCATTTGTCGTAACTTGCCACTTATAGTAACTACCCCATGGCAACAGCTGCAATAGTGAGAGCTCATTGGCTGTTGCCATGGTAGTTGCCATTGATGGTAAGTTTGTAGTGCAGTCTTGTAGACTGCTCTTCCAAAGAGCACTGAGATAGTGTTTCACTACTTGACTTCATGACTATATGTTTGTTTCGTTTTGTATGGGAAAATATGATAATGAAGGAAAGGTATATCAGTTTTAAATTGCTTGAAATGAGATACATGTACAATTACAAACAAAACACTGTAACATGTATAAAATGGAAATATGAATCGAAGCAAGGAAGACATGAGTGGATATTTAACGCTAAGTAGATTATTTTCTGTTGTATTTGCATATCATTTATTTAAGGCCAGCGAAAAGGATACATGTACACCGCCATATATTAATCATTCTCAGGCATATTTGTATTCAATCATGATCCCCGTTTCTCTTCATGTTTCCCTCATTAATAAACATCAACAGCCATATCACTTTTGCAGGCACGAAATGTAGACTTTTCTTTTTTAATACCACTGAATACAGAAAAAACCCTGTTGAACCCTAATACCCTTTTCTCATTGGGTTTTCTTAGCCCCGTACTTTTCTAAGCCCCAGACTATTTTTTGAAGCTTTTCACACTGGCATTTTGTATCCCCGTACTATTTCTTAAACCCAACTAAGGAAATCCATGCTGTTCCCACTCGAAATCGTTAGCCCCGGACTTTCTCGACAGCTTATGAATATTTATGAACATACGTCTTGCACATGGGCTCTTTACAACTCCGCATCAAGGCCACTCGCCCGTCGGGCATTATCTGATTGGTCTCGGTGCCTCGGCCTTGAGAGCTGACAGCGCATAGCCCCGTACTATTTTTCGTTTCTGTTCTCACTGGCGCTCTTAGCCCCGGACTATTTGGCTTGGCCCTGCAATTGCGGGGTGGTCTAAGCTTATAGGTGGGGCTAAGACCCCCCCCCCCCCTAGCCCCACCTATAGTACGAGGCTATGGAAATTTTTGCCAGTGAGAAAAGCATATTACAATACCAGGCCTTGAGAACCTTATTGGCTCACTACACATCTCCATGCCAGATGGAAATGAGTGAGTTAAGACATGAAATAAAAGCCATTGAGTCAGACTAGGCAATACTCCCTTGCTTCCTTCCTTCCTAATGGTGTGTAATGTTATAATGACCACAAGGATCAAGTCTGCCAAGACTTAAGCCTTTTCCAGCTTTGTTAACACCTTCTGTACCATACAAAACAATGCTCTATGGGGTTTGTGTTTTTTTTCCTGTGCCAAAATGACTGAATGGCATTTGCAGATTTAACCTGGGTTTGGCAGTGATGCCAAACCTCCCATATGCTACCTCAGGATCTATGATCCTTTCCCTTCTTCCCCCTCTCCTCCACCTCTCCTTCACTTTTCCTCAGTCTCCTCTTCCTCCTCCCTTCCATTTCTCCTCCTACCTTCCTCTTCTCCTCACATCTTCCTCCTATCTACTTCCTCTCCTCCACCTTTCCTTCACTTTTCCTCATTCTCTTCCTCCTCCCTTCCTCCTCTCCTCACATCTTCCTCCAATCTACTTCCTCTCCTCCACCTCTCCTTCCCCTTTTCCTCAGTCTTTTCCTCCTCCCGTTCACTTCTCCTACTCCCTTCCTCCTCTCCTCACATCTTCCTCCTATCTTCTTCCTCTCCTCCACCTCTCCTTCCCCTTTCCACAGTCTCTTCCTCCTCCCTTTCACTTCTCCTCCTCCCTTCCTCCTCTCCTCACATCTTCCTCCTATCTACTTCCTCTCCTCCACCTTTCCTTCACCTTTCCTCTGTCTCTTCCTCCTCCCGTTCACTTCTCCTCCTCCCTTCCTCCTCTCCTCACATCTTCCTCCTATCTACTTCCTCTCCTCCACCTCTCCTTCACCTTGTTACAAATGTGTATAAGTTATACATATATAGCCATACATGTAGCTCTTGAATTAGCTGCACTCTGGGTGCTTGTGACATTCCTCACTGGTGAAATAAACATTTAGCAATGTGTACTGCCCAGAAGAGTCTAGAATGTTATTTACATGAAAGAATGTTGCAGCTAGCTGAGACTCATTAGCATAATAAAGGAGCTCAGATGGGCTAGTGATGACTCATCAGTGTAATCTAGGTCAGGTCAATATTGTTTGTCATGTTTACAAGCATAGGTACAGTATATGTACAATATAGAGCTTACTGGATATATTGAGAAATTTCTGGAAGTAGAGTTAATGGAACCTTCTAGAATGTATAGATTGTAGTATATATATGAGTTGTTCGAGATAGGAGCTCAGTTTCATATCATCTTGCTCCAGTCACCTGTGATAAGAGTAACCTGCATCTAAGATATTGTTGTGACCCTGGCTCAATACCTACCTATGGATTTATACGAGGACTTTCTCTACGTGGATAAATACCTGCCTGTTAAATAGCGCTTATGAGATCCTGCCTGTGAAAGCGTGAAAGCTCTGTGGATTAACATTTGACCATCTTGGATCATCTATTTGGACTTGACTATCTGGAATACCTGCTCTTCAGCGTACAACATTGGGATCAACATTGCGATCATAATTTGGGAATACTGGATCGGATTATCAACTGGACCATCAACTGAACACCTTTCCACCGTCTCTTCTCCCGTTCCCCTCCACCTCCCTTCCTCCTCCCTCTTCTTCACCAGGATTTTCTTTCAAAAACGATTCTTTTTTTTTTCATGGGATGGGTGCTCTTGCTTGTAGCATGGTGGCTAAGTCGTCTTTGAGCCCCCCATTGATCAATGAAATGTTAATCTTCATCAAGGAATTCAATAAAAATTCTTCTTTTTGTTATTGGGGATTGGGGATCGTTTTTGCATGACGGTGGCTAAATCGTCTTGACCCCCCGGGTGATCATTTCAATATCTTCATATTACTTCTCCGCACAAAAAATAAATTTACCTCATCCCTAAATTTAGCTGACCGAGGTGAGACAGGACAACAGAAGTGACCAGGTGTTGAGTCACAGGGTCCGTTGTCAGACATAGGGAGACTTTAGGGGAGGAAACGAGTCTCCCAAAGCCTTGTTGCTTCCCTGCAACCAAACACCCTCATAACTCTCTATCAATATCATCTCCCCAAAATAGAGCAATAAATGCCGGCATTCACGACCCCGTTCATATATACCCTACCTATCCACAAAATAAGTGCAACATTCGCAGCAATTTTACCAATGCCTTACTGATAGCTGCGTATATGAATAGAAGTCATTGAAAATATGCTGCACTTGATATGTCCTTTTGCCCTTTCAGCTACTTTACAAATCAAGAACTTAGAAAAACATATCGCAATATTGCGGTAAGGGAATCTTATAAACTGCGCCCACAATACGGTCACAATGCTCATGTTGTTTAAATAGCGGAATGTGTCATCATCATATCTTTGCTGAAACCGGGGATGTAGAGGGGAGTCCACTGTATCCAAAATATTGTAATATTACAATTTTTTGGTGTATTATGAAAGGTGTTTTGAGAGGCTAGCTGAAAACTTGCTTTCCAACGTGCATTGATAATATTGTGGTATTATGGTATATGAACTGGGCTTAGGAGACGTATGAAGCAGTGATTTATTTCAATATTTAATCTGATCTGAGTTGCAGCACCATTCTGAGTGAGGTTGATGAAGGGAGACAACTGATTTGATAGGAGTGTCTTTTGGATGCAGCATATGTGTATCTGCCAGAATCTATGATGTCATCACTATTCTTGAGGAGAAATGGGTAATGATAGCTAAGGGGATAGGGGAGTGGAGATAGAGAGAGGGAGAGAAGGAGATGGGGAGAAGGAGAGAGGAGAGATGTGTGATAGATAAAAGAGAGAGAGAGAGGTTTAAAACAGACAGTGTGACAGCAGAGAAGACAGACAGACAGACAGAGAGAGAGAGAGGGGGGAGGGAGAGGGGAGGGAGATATAGAGAGAAAGGGAGAAGGATGGAGAGACAGGGAGGGAGACAGAGAGGAGAAAGAGAGAGGGGAGATCAGGAGAGGTTTGAAAATGGAATTGTGAAAGAAAAGAGAGACAGACATAGATACATAGAAGGAAGGGGAAGGAGGGAAACTGAGAGGGCAAGAGAGAGAAAGGGGAGGATGGAAGATTAAAGAGATTAAAAAATGAGTGTTCGAGAGAAGAGAGCCGAACAGAGAGAGAGAGAGAGAGAGAAATGGGGCAAGAGAGTGGGTGGAAAGAAGGGAGAAAGGATTAAACAAAGGAGTGTTCAAGAGGAGAGATGGGAGATAGATAAAGAGAGGGAGAGAGGTTGAACACAGACAGTGTGAAAGTAAGGGGGAAAGAAGGAGAGGGGAGAGAAATGGCAAGAGACAAGAAATAACAAAGAGGTGTGAGAGAGAAGAAGAAGAAGAAGAAGAAGAAAGGAGAAGGAAGACTAAGAGACGGATCGATACAGAAATAAAATGTCGTCATTCAATTCAAATCAGAAGAATAGCCTCCACAGGGTAACCTAGCAACTAAAAAACGAAGGCGTCAAAACCATCACGTCACACGCTGGATTATTCATCCTAGTGGCTGCACCAAGAACAGTCACTTATTATTAATTTTCAATTAGCATTATGAATTTTACAGATTTCCCAGACAACAAACTCTAGATGCAAAAAAGAGGGTCAAGTGATTGTACCTTTGCTTGGCCAGAGTTACAGACATATTATTAATTTTCAATTAGCATTATGAATTTTACAGATTTCTCAGACAACGAACTCTAGATGCAAAAAGAGGGTCGAGTGATTGTACCTTTGCTTGGCCAGAGTTACAGACATATTATTAATTTTCAATTAGTATTATGAATTTTGGCAAAGTCTCGCAGGGATGGAAAATCTGATTTTCCCACTTTGTGTCGATCAACAGAAAAAGAGAACTTTTGTTAATTCACATATATTAATTCTGAAGACTATTTAATCTATTAAATTAATTGCTCCCTTTCACTCTCTTTCCCTCTCTCTCTTTTACCGTCTTACACCCACACACGCATACATGCACAAAACCAAAGACACACACACACGCACGTACAAACACACACCTTCTAACATAGATTTAATAAATTAGTCTGATAGCCTGTGACATTTTTGGTGTCTGCTTTCGTCTGTATAATTAATTCATTGGCTGTGAAACATGGTTTAAATCAAACCTGTATTGAATTAAATTTAATCAAATGTGTGGAACTCTGAACATGACCAAGGTATACCTGACATTTCTTCAGCTTTTGTACCATGTCCCCCTTTTGACTGAACAGATAGAATAAACCTATGCTTCTTGGATAGAGAGTGCTCTTAATGGTCAATACTAGGTTCCAACGAATACAAAACAAGACATAAATCATATTTCTTATTAGTATATTGGTAGCCTCAAAATGTAATTGTTTACAAGATAAAGGGGACACTAAACATTGTCATACAGAGTAAGCAAAATTTGTATAATCACCCATATACACATGCCAATAGTAGTTGAAATTAACATGTGTACTAAGCCTGGACTAACTTTACACGACACCAAATAAAGTAACCCAAAAAATATTATTGATTCGATATTATTTATTTTATTCTTTGAATCACTATGGCATATTTCATAGTTATACTATGGTATATTGAGTTTATCCACATAATGAGTACAGCAAATGATTGAAATCACTCACTGTTTTGATTCTGTGCTGAAAATCAATGATTTTGTGACAGCATCAAATGGTCTAGTTTGCACTCCACAAAGTTAGTCTATGTTTAATATGCGTCCTAAGTTAAAGGGCATATACTGTACTGAGAAGGCAAAAAAGCCTTCAAAAGGCAATTGTTACCAATCTTCTGACCAATGGTCTTAAATTCATGTATTGACCATTTTAGAAGCTTGCTGAAAGTCATTTGCCCTCAAATGATCTACATATGGAGTAATTAATGATTAATGATTAAATCCTCAGAATGTTCGGGCCAAACATCTTGAGGATTTGTGATTTAATCACTCATTTCTCCAAATGTAGATCATTTGAGGGCAAATAACTTTCAGCAAGCTTCTAAAATAGAAAATACATGAATTTAAGACCGCCGGCAAGAAGATTGCTAACAATTCCATTTTGAAGGCTTTTTTGTCTTCCCAGTACAGTATATTCCCTTTAAACCTCTGGTGTGAACATGGACCTTTGTCATCACTTTCTGTCCTCACCCTCTAACCATAAGGTAATATGGACGCTCACCTTTACATAAAGCTAGTGAGATTCGCCCTCTTAATCATATACAACAGCTACCTTAACCCTCTGTGCGCCAGATAAACTACAGGCCAATGGGATTCGTGTGTGCATCATCTCCTCAACGGCACAAAAAGTGTTACAAACTCTAAACCTCTCCCACACCCTCCGAAGAGATTAAAATCAGGTCACGATCTACATCAAAAATACAACAACCACCAGCCACACAGATTTGATTTGACCCGACACACCTCGAAACTTGGATGTAACTTGATAAAGTAGTGGGAAGGCCCAACTGCCACTGTAAATTCTGATCGCCGCAAATCAATCTCTGCTGATGTATACACCGATGCCCCCAAAACAAGAATACATCTTCTCAGCTACCATACATGAAGAACGAATGACAAAAGTGTAAAGTCAATACAAAGCAAAAAAAAAAAATCCTCTCAATTAAGATTTAATACCAGTATGTGCTTTTCTTTAGATAAAGCGAGAGAGAGGGGTAACTTCCACTAAATAATAGTTTCTAGGGTTTTTTCTTTATAGATATAAGGAACTAGGGCCTAGAATTTTAGATTATAAACATCAGTTTCTGTTTTTGGATAGATACATTAATGGGGTTTACGTTGAACTCTAATTTCTGGCTCCATATATTTTATGGAGGATTTACATTTTTAGTCTTAAAACAATATTTTTTCAATAGAAGCACACAAATCTGAGAAGCAGAGCAGAACAAGAAAGAGCAAAATTGGCCAAATAATAAAAAGTATGGATGTTTTCATAAGATATTGTTCATTGACATTTGGGGAGGCAAATTGACAACTCAGTTGTGACGTTGTTATGTCACAGCACACTTTCCAACTATTATTTGGTTAATCTAAATTTTCATTTTATACCTCTTAGAAACTGATTTTGTATGTTTTTAAATCCATTTGTTTTATGATGATAATATGTCTTTGCATGCAGGTGGTAATATTAAAGAGGTCTCCGTGTTACCACGAAGAGAGAAAACAAAATGTTTTGTGACCTTTCTCTAAACATGCATGCAGGAAGTAATGTAGGAAGAAAATGTCTTCAACCACATTTCCTCAGAATTGGAAACATAGACGCATACAGCCATCACTGCATGTATTGACATCGACAATCGACCCATCATTCATCTCATAGACAGCAGAACAATAGGGAGGGAGCTAGTGCACTGAGTGGGCGGTGGACTGGAGGTTAAAATCAAGCCGTTTTGGGCTTCTTGATCTCAATTAAGTATCACTGACTCTGCCTCAAGATTCATGCGACCTTTTTTTAAAGACAGAGTAGCCCTTTCACAAGAGTCATAATATTCAGCTTGAATCAGCAGTATACTCAACGATACCATGGGAAAAAATACACCGAAATGATTTAAAGAGCCCTGGAAAATGTTGAAAGAGCCCCAAAAATTCCAATAGACACAATGTAAAATTGCTAATGTGTAAAAGTAGCCCCCGAAAATTTTGCATTCATTTTTTCCCTGAACCATATTTAAAATCCCATAGTCAAAGATATGCGAACCTCATCCGTTTCGTAGTGAACAGTCAGTGCACGATGCGTCAGTCAGAATGCACACTGCGGTGCGAAAGGCGGACTCTGGTTTCTAGGCTACACTTCGGGAATCGATACGTGTTGCATGAACTGTCCAAAACTTTCTTGAAATCAAATGATCGCTATAATTTCACTCAAAGCCAGTTTCCATTTTTGATATTGTGAGGGAAGTTCTAAAAACAGTTTTTCTTCCATTTTCCATGCTTTTTCACACAATTTCAATTTTTTAACCTGCAAAAGGGCCACTCCCCCTTTAAGCAGGAAGAGAATAATCTGAAATGTGTTAGCCATGCTACATGAAAGTGGAAACAACCAACGCTGCCAATACTCTAAGTATAGAGAAGATATAAAGGGAGTCTTCCTCATTTGCAGGCCTACAACAGAAAACCATGTGAAACTCACAGTACAGAGAAGAAAAATCATGCTTACAAACTGACAAAATAGGAACTCAAATGTGACTTTTAATGGGCTTACTTTGACCTATATTTGAATTCTACATAACTTTTACATCTTATATTTCGCAAACTGTTGTAAACACAAATAACTATCAGATGATGCATTTGATTCTTCGCAAACTCTTTAAAATATTGTTCTACTTTTACCATGACTGAAGACTTCTTATGATGACTTGTCGCTTGTCGCTTGACCCTTTCCTTAGTGCATGAGAGATCAAAGGCCAAGAGAACTTACCACAGGTATTAAACAATGAGCCTTTGAGCTGACCAAGACAAACCATAAACTAGCCGCCCACTTATCAGGCAGATGTATTTACTGGCCCAAAAGTCATACTAACACATTATCAGATTTATATCCTAAATCAGAAATAGCATGCTTACTTTGCCATTTTTGGGCTAGTTAAGACATGGTAAGTAGAAACCGCACACTGATGTGACATCCATTAACCTTCATAACTAATGGGCAGCTTTATTGGCCAAAAGCCATGATTTGTTATTATCATAATATCAGGGGGGTGTTTCACCAAGCTGTTCTTAAGCTAATAACAACTTTATGCAAGGCTGGTTAAACCTTCTTCTGCTAAATGAGATACCCCAACTTGTACCTGCTTTTATTGGAGTGGAAGTTAATTTCAAACAACCCTAATCAAATTTGACAAATCATAAACTTTGTATTCAGAGGCTTATTAACAACAAGAATATTAATTTACAAGTATCAGATTTCTTGCAACTTTAGCTGATGGGAATAAAAATTATTGAGAACCTTATTTAGCATAAGTAGGGGTAACCAGTCATGTGTAAAGTTGTCCTTAGCTTAAGAACAGCTTGGTGAAATACCCCCCAGGTGTATTACCAAAATAAAAAAATAGTGTGCCACTTTGCCAACTTTGGGCTGGTTAAGACAGACCAAGAAGAAATCGCACACTGGCATGACATTCACTGACCTTCATAAACAACAATTTACTGGCCAAAAAGGCATGATATTGTCACATCAGACCTATTTCCTATATCAGAAATAGCGCACTTAATTTGCTAACTCTGGGCTGGTTGAAACAAGCCAAGTAGATATCGCACACTGACAGTGACATCCATTCACCTTCATGAATGAGACTGTCTCAGGCTCATTTTCTAACTAAAAAATCGTGTGCCACTTTACCAACTCTGGGCTGGTTGAGACAGGCCAAGTACAGCTCACAGACTGTGACAGTGACATCTTATGACTGACTACTATTGATTGTGAGTAGGTCAATCCCACCACCCAGCCCTCTAGTCGACTCTTCCTTACAAGACTAATCTGCAAGGAGCGCCCCTCGCACTCGCCCACTGTGGGAGTGTCCAATGATGTCTTTGTGCTCAAAAGGTGCATCTGCATTAGCCCGATCTGACAAAATAGGGGCTAGTTTTATAGTGATGGGGGGGGGGGGGGGGGAACTAGCCTGGAGTTGTAATCGCATCTTCACTAGCTTGAAACTTGGGATGCATATAAATAAGCCCAATGTTCGTGCATGTGCAGTGTATGATGGAAATAGGCAATGACCACATGGCTTTGGTTGTGAGTTCGCCCTTACGCACATATAAAAACCTAATGTGAACAATGCCCCAGTGCGCGCTGATGCATGAGGGGGTCGAGAAAGTTTCAGGCTAATGAAGACGCTCCACGGAATAGCAAGCTAGTTCGCGACTTAGCTCGCTATTTTGCCTGATGTGGCTCATGAAAACACAAAAAGCTAGTTATTTCATGATCTGGCTAGCTATCCCGATCATGAATTAGCTAGCTAATGTCCATTTTCTTGATGTTTTCTTTTGACAGATTACCAGTGTTACAAATGTGTATAAGTTATACATATAGCCATACATGTAGCTCTTGAATTAGCTGCACTCTGTGTGCTTGTGACATTCCTCACTGGTGAAATAAACATTGTGCATGTGTACTGCACAGAAGATTCTGGAATGTGAGAAGACTCTGGCAGATGATATTTACATGCAAGAATGTTACAGCTAGCTGAGACTCATTAGCATAATAAAGGAGCTCAGATGGGCTAGTGATGTTTCATCAGTGTAATCTAGGTCAGGTCAATATTGATTGTCATGTTTACAAGCATAGGTACAATATAGAACGTAATAGATATATTGAGAAATTTCTAGAAACACAGATAATAGAACCTTCTGGAATGTACAGATTGTAGTATATATATGAGGGTGCTTGGCTAGGGGCATTAGAGCTTTACCTATCATCTCGCTCCAGTCACCTGTGGTATTTAGTAACCTGCATCTAAGATTTTGTTGTGACCCTGGCCCAATACTTACCTGTGGATTTATATACGAGGATTTTCTCTACGTGGATAAATACCTGCCTGTTAAATAGCGCTTATGAGATCCTGCCTGTGAAAGCCGTGAAAGCTCTGTGGAATAACATTTGACCATCTTGGATCATCTATTTGGACTTGACTATCTGGAATACCTGCTCTTCAGCGTACAACATTGGGATCAACATTGCGATCATAATTTGGGAATACTGGATCGGATTATCAACTGGACCATCAGCGGGAGCCGTGGATTCATTTGACTTCAGTGTCCTCCAGCACTGTAAGCTAACCTGTATCCATACATTGTAAAGTAATTTATATACATGTATTGATGTATTGATGTATTGATGTACTGAAAGTGAAAGCTTGTCTTGATTTTAAAAGGGGAAATACCCTATATAATAAAGAACACATAAACTGAATATTGGTATCATTTTGTGCGATCCTTTCTGGCGTGAACTGATCGTAACACCAGAAGTACACATAAAAATAAACGTAAGAACACTCTGTATGATGGATTGATAGAATAAGACCAAGATGGTGCTATCGACTATAAATTTCTTGAGTTTCCTTAAAAAATTCATCCTTTGATTGGCTTTACTCAACACAACATGTGGATTGCTATTCCAGTTCAGTTTATCATCCATTATATTCCACATACTAAGGATGTTGCTATATGATTGGTCAAGAGTTGATCACGTGATGAGGCGTAGTTTTTCCTATCAGATCACCTGAGAATAAAAGTTCGTTACACTCTAGGTGATAGTACTTTTTGGTTTCGCTGATCTCTTCACTCCTCACAGTCCTAATGCGTGATTAATATTTTGAGTACGCGCGAAATAAAAGTGCGTTACACTCGGACTATCACTTGACATCTAACGCGTCCTAACGCGCGTCCTAATGCGCGTCCTAATGCGCGTCCTAACGCGTGTTCCCCATGGCAGCGGCTCGGGGTTATGGGGATAAGTAAACATTACTTTTTTACGTCAAATTGTCATTTTTGGTATAGATAGTTGGTTTCAGATGTGGAATATAAAGCAAATAATCAACTTTTGGTTTCAAGCAATGAGACGAGCTATCACTTCCTCGGCGATCTGAATATATACGCTATCTTTCCTCAGCTGCGCTTCGGAAAGATAGCTACATCCAGATCGCCTCGGAAGTGATAGTTCGTCCCATCACCCTCACCAACGCTGATTATTTGCTTACTATCGTACCTAAATGTTTATATTCAGGCACCTGTTCATTCTCCTTATTGTGAATAATCAAGGGGTCGTGGGATGTAGATGAACGACGAAAGTCAAAAATCATTTCCTTTGTCTTTTCAACATTTGAAATGAGGTATTTATTATCATACCAGGTCACAAAATTCTGAATTTCATTACAATACTCATTTGCATCATCTTGCAAAAACCCGCTGATCACTATATCGTCTGCATATTTGATGACAGCACAGTTTGGAGAAGTCAAGTTGTAATCTGATGAGTAAAGGGAAAACAGCACTAGAGAAAGTAGACATCCCTGTGGGGCACCTAAACTCAGTGTCTTGATAACTGACACTATCGTTATACTTTACCCATTGTGGTTTGTCCGTCAAAAAACAATGAAGGATCATGGCAAGTCTAGCTGGGCCTGACATTCAGTTTCAATAACTTATCAATCACAACATGAGGCACAATGCACTTGAGCAGTCGATAAAAACCGATCTTATATAGGAATATATGTCTGACAAAAGCACATACATCATAAAACCACAAAACATTTCTCCAAGCCACTTCTATATAATGACCATTAATTACTTATGCACATATACTTGACGCTCGTGACTTCAGTTTCGAATACTCCTCAATCAAATGAAATACAAGAGATATAGGTTTAACTTTCACTATTTTTTCTGAAACTGATTTTGTAATATCCTGTCATGTTAATAAGTGTTTGTGCATGTAAACATAATGTGACTTCAGTTTCGAATACTCCTCATCTATCACATAATAGGACAGATACTCTCTTCTTTATTTTTTGAAGGTTTTGTCGCTTCATTATTTCAGTGCAACATATTTCTATAACAGTTTATGTTAGAAGTTCAGAAGAGAAAATCTGAAATGGTTGTATGATCTATTAAAGTGGATTTTATTCCCTAACAGTCCCTGTCAGAAGATAAAGCAACTTAACAGGATAGTTCACCCTGAAGATAATTTTGTTTCAGAAAAGCAGAAACTTGAAAGAAACATAGTGAAGTTTTGATGAAAATCTGTCAAAGAATAAGAAAGTCATAATCTTTTAAAATTTCAATTTTGTGATGTCATGTGCAAGGTGCTCTCCCATATGTTGTGAACAATCCAATTCCATAGATTGCTCCTTTTCTGCTTTTGACAACGGAATAATTTTTTTCCGTGCAGGTATGTATGTAAAAGCATATTTCTAATGATGATTAAAATCCACAGGTAAAAGGATGCACATCTTTTTGAGAAAAGGCACATTTTCTAAATAAATTGTACGCAAAATGTGGGAGATCACCTCACACGTGATGTCACAAAATCGAAACTTGAAAAGATCATGTAACTTTCTTATACTGTTAGATTTTAATAAAACCTTCACTAATATCTTCCTTTTAGGTGTCTCCTTTTATTGACACCATTTTGATTTCAGGGCGATCCATCTTTAAAGTTTTTCCTGAAGAATGAACTTGGGCTAGCTTGCTTTAATTTTAAGAATGACTCAATCAATCAAAATAAGTTTTGTTTACTGTCATAAATAACCTTCATTAATTCATCCTTTTTTCACAATTTCACATGATTTTAAATATGTATGCTTAAATGGGAATCTAACTCTCATCCATGCCAGACACACTACTGTTCTATGGGATTCATGTGTACTGACTGTGCACAAATGCATTCATGGCACATTCAGAGTTAAATGAGCAACATTTCCAGCAGGATAGGACTGTAATGCACTGACCTCAAAACTGTAATCAGAAAAACAAATGTCAAAATCTCACAAGATGAATAGACTGACAAAGTCAGGATTTCATCATAATACATAACCATGTACCCATAAACATGAATCCCAATTTTATTTATTTTTTAATTTTTTTTTAGGGGGGGGGGTGCCTCACTCCATGAGCGAGAGTGAAATTTCCATTGATGTTAGAATTCAGATTTGTGTAAAATCATATCACCATTGTGTATCAAAACATGATAACTTGAGCTATGGGATGACAGTCAAGGAATACTTAAAAAGAGATTGCTTAAAATGTGGAACATATGCTCGAAGGCAATGAAGTCATTCAGAGTTTCTGTCCATTCTATGAGGGGGCAGGAAATCAACGATGGCAGATAACGACTACCCTCCGCAAGGAGTTCTCTACCCTTCTAACTTGACCTATAATGAAAGACTTGCTGCAGTCTTAAAGGACAATCACACCCTCAAGATTTGTTTGAACATCTATTTATTAGAATATATTTATTCATTTTCAGTTATTCAGTCTTCTTTATATAGTTTAACCTCATCTGTATGTTTGTACTGTTATCTTGGGGGCCCTGTGTACAAATAATATCACATACAATTTCAATTAATTTATTTTTGTTCTTTGTAGAGAAAAAACGGAATATGTTGTTCTAATACACATTAGTTTAACCATACAATAAGTATGCTCTGCAAAGAGTTTGATGTGCTATTAGCCAAACCTTCAAGGTACGTGTATTACTTGCTACAAACTTAAAAGAAAATGAAACCCTATAGTGTCAGATTTATGTTTTGTTCATTTTCTCCTTAACAGAAATCCAGAAATCCCCCCCCCCCCCCACGCAGAAAAAATTCTATATATCATTTCAGTATACCAGATAAAAAAAGTCCAGAAGAGCAGATTGGCATAATGTGCAATGAAAAACAAACAATGATACAAAATTTTGTGCTGAGTAGTGAAATCCTGACCCTGACATTGTTGCTCACCGAATTAAGATAAGTGCAGATGATGTTCTTGTACAAAAATTTGGCTTATGTATTCACTGTGCACAAGGACAACAAAATACCAGGAACATATTCTGCTCTGTGTACAATTTACGATAATTCAAAAATTCTGCATACTAAGTAGGTGCTTATACCTTCCCCCCTCCCCCTAACTACGGGTATTTCTTGATCAGGGAGGAGTGTGAAAGACCCTAATAACATTGGAAAGCTTGTGGAACTTTGAAGACATGACATTGCCCATGGCAGCCTTTAGCGCTAGTGATTACAATGCATTTTTTTTTTAACTGTTGTCAATATATTTCTCTGATTCTTTGATTCCTTTAGGGGTTTGTTCCCCTTTTAAGTTGAAGGGGGAAAGATGAGTATTGTTTTGGGTCAAGATATGGGTTAGCTTAAAGGCATGTACTTCATTAAGTTATATTTAGGGGATGAGATTTCCCTGCATTATAAATGCATGAGAGAAAATTGGCTCACAATAGATCCTCTGGTTATTTAGACATCAGTTTGATTCCTTCATGAGTTAGCGATTGTTAAACATGACAAACTCTTGATTAAAGATCAAAGTGCATCCCTTTTTACAAAAGTCATGAAACTTGGCATGAACAAGCGGGATACCATCACAATGACATGTCTGAAATCTCAGTCATAGCATCATAAACCTTATTGGGAAAAGTATTTGTTTGGGGTCAAGATATGAGTTAGCTCTAATGCACAAACTTTGTAGAGTTATAATGAAGTGAAGAGATTTCCTTGTATTAAGGATACAAAGAATTTTTTTCCACAATAGCTGATCAGGTTATATAGACATCAGTTTAAATCCTTCATGAGTTAGCAGATAGTGCTTTCCTTTTTACAAAAGTCATACAACTTGGCACGGATCAATGGGATACCTTAACAATGAATGTCTGAAATCTCACAGTGGAAGCTTCCCAAACCTTTTCAGGAACATTGAAAAACGATCTTTGTTTTCGTTTGAAGCACCCCATTTCTTAGCAACCTCAGGCCGTGTTTATCAACTTTTCAGAAATTTAAACGTGTTTCCAAAGGCCTTTACAAACGCGTTTCCAAACGCGTTTCCAAACGCGTTTCCAAACGCGTTTAAAAAAACGGTGCGTTTATCAACTCGATCGCCCAAGTCGAAAACCAGCCTTGTCACCGAAAACACATGATTTAAAGCCGTTTCAAAACAGCTTTGCGTTTATCTCGCTCCTTTAAACGCATTTCTGGCTCAAAACGCGTTTAGGATCGTACAAATTTGCATGTTCCAAAACAGCTTTCTGAACCCCATAATCAAAACACCTTTGCGTTTTATATCAACTCCCTGAAACGTGTTTAAAAAAATTTAAACGCGTTTGGAAACCTTAATTCTACACAAAAAAGAGTTGATAAACACGCCCTCAGTCAATATGGAACTTCTTGCTGCATCACTGCAGGGGGAAAGCTGTGATGTGCTTGTTGCAGTCTCGGATATCTATGCTTCAGGAACCGCTTAGTCTTGGACGACCCCGTCCAAAACATAACTAGAAATCTAGCGATCAATATCATTCCGCTCAAATTCAGTTACCAGGTCTAATATTCTGAGGGGAGGTCTCTCATACAGTATTTTCTTCCATTTTCTGTGGTTTTAACATGATTTAAGTTTTTAATATGCGTAAAGGTTACATTACCTTTAAACAACAAAAGAGTCAGTCATCAAACCCCCATTCATGAAAGGGATATGTAATGAATCTCATTCAGAAATGTAGGACTGATCTATTTCAAAAAATGAAGGAAGTCTAGGTTTTTAAAGTATTCAACAAGAATTCTTCTCCAGCGTACAGAAGCAGCATTAATGCTCACTCTTTTGAGCAGACCCTAAGACAGAGAGCGAGGCAACCGGGTAAGAATTCTTAATTTCTGTGAACCATTATTTGAAGACATGAGTGAGAAACTGCAAGTCAGGCACGCAATGTTTAATCTAAATGGACAAACGATTGGATACAGCTGTTCTATTTGGACAGCTATAAAGAAAAAGAAACGCACATGCATCAGCGTCGCTATAATTCCTAAAAGCACACATATGAGGGGGTGGCAGGAGGCAAAAATCACATTTTGATTTGTATATGATCAGAAAAAACTGGGAAGAAAATTGCAAGTCAGGCTCAGAATGTTCTTAAGAACATAGCGAGAGAGAGAGAGAGAGAGAGAAAAAAAATCACATCTGCATAATTCGCACAAACGAACGTAGAAATAGCACCTGATATCGCATATGTGCAATACATGTATGTCTCATATTATGACTGAGTATTTTTTGTAGTTTTTTTTTTATGACTGCAGAATTTCTGATATCACGGCTGCAGTTTGAGTTGACTTTTGATGGGAGAGCCGGCGTTTGGGGGAGAGGGAACGGGAGTGTTGAGGGGAGATTTGCGAGTAAGTCAACAGCGGGGGATTCTTATCGCCTGCTGGAGCTGGAGTCAGCTTGCATCCTGAGAGATTTACCACACACAAATATTTAACATCAACTTTGTGTGGCAAACACACAGTTAACATCTCGTATTTTGAAGCCGCCCACCTGATAGAAAACACATTTCAAATCGATGTGGCACAGCAATTTTGATTTTTTTTTTAATTTTCAATGTTAATCACACAACGCACATTTTGTTTCTTGAAGTCACCCTTCATCCCATATCTCATATTTGGAAGTCACTCATCTAATAGAAAATGTATATTTCAAATCAATATGGCACAAGGATTTTGATTTTTTTTTTTCAATATAATCTTTGTCATGTGCTTGATTACCATCTGGCCATATTGTAATTTGGCCGAGGCCTTAGTTGCTGTTGATCTGATCGATGCTTGTATCTTGTTCCTCTCTCTTCCCCCCACCCCCACCCCCCCCCCTCATCTTCCTCTGTCTCCTCACCCCACCCCCCCCCCCCCCCCCCGTCTTGATATCGCTCACATAGAATAATATCATCATTGTAAACATCAGACCATTTCTATTCTTTTTAATACCAACAAAGCCTGACTGTTTAATCAATTAATGAAACCATGAGTGCCAAATAAACTGAAGCAAAATGACTTCCTTTTTTACTAGTTTTTATTGAAAACAATGATAATACCGAAATACAATCAGGAACATGCATGGCATTGATAATTAATAGAGTGACATAACAAGTATTCCAACAAGTAAATGTGCAAGTGTGAACAAGCAGCAACAATAGAACACAGGTGGAACAACTTTACTATTATAATGTCCTAATACCAAAAGACAATCTTATGATGTCTCGCACGCGCTTCACAATATCAAAACTTTAAACAAGTGTGACTTTATCATCCTTTGACGGATTTTCATCAAACTTTCACTAATATATTTCTTTCATGTTTCTGCTTTGAGCAAAATTTCAGGGTGGACTATCCCTTTAGTTCTGAGGAAAAAGGGGAATCATTGCGGCCATTAGTTGAAATACGCTAGGTTCTGTCTGCCAATCCTCTCCACCTGGTATGGGGTTGGGTCCAACGGGTCGCCCGCCTTTCAGACTCAGGAGATACCGATAGGACAGCGTTGCGGTGTCGGCATGATGGATAACGAGCCAGCCATTAATAACTAGGAAGACACCACCAGACACACCATCAAGCTCATCCACAGCATCTGGCGCCCTCGTGAAGCCACGATTATTCAGGTCGGCCCTTTTGATGATGGATGTTTCATTCCACATGATGACCTCGCTCACATCATCAATAGCCAGACTCGCAAACAGCATCGATAAAAATGCCTTTTCAAGTGTGAACATGCTGAAATATTCTGGTTGGCAGTTACTTATGTAGCATCTCCTTACACCCAAAATGTCGAGCCAGTATAACTCCCTTGTTTTGGAAAATAAGGCGAGTTGGTAGGGGCCAAAGTTTTCCTTTACGTCGTTAGATTGGTAGATGATTTCCACGCGGTCCAAGTCTGGGAGAAGATATCGCTTGATGGTATTTAAACTAGGATAACCTACAAACATCCAATGACCTTCCAGGGATCCATCAATGACCAGACCCCCAAAAGCTTGACGGGGGTTGAAGTTGTCAAGGTGCCCAACCACCTCAATGGACTCGTTCTTCAGTGATCTCCGAACCATGTGCGAAACGTTGGTAATATAGAGCACGTCATCAATGTAATCGTAGACTGCATCATAAACAAAGCCATCCAGATATTGAGAGGGTTGGAACTCTGGCAACGAGAGGATTTTTATACCCATTCTCCCTTGGAGGATTCCGAGCTTTGCCTCGTTTTCACAGTGAGTGCCCAGACGTCCAAACCGACAGATGCAAGTCAAATTCTGCGTACCCGATACTGTGACCTCGTAGCATATCTTGTTCTGCTGGCAAGGGTCGATTGGACAGGGGAAATTTTCACGTGGCTGATACGGTGGAGCACTGCACGTGACGATACGACCATCTAAGGACTGTGGAGAAACATCACCTACATGTACAGCCAATGACCCATCATTCCGGATAAAGTTTCGGCAGAGTGTGTGCACGCTTCCAGGATCACCCATACTCTGGCACGATGCCGTTACCTGCCGTAGCGCCACCTGATGAGCAAGAACTAGGATTGTGATCATAGTGGATTCCATGTCCATCTAGATACTCCTACTTCTTTGCAGGTTAAAATCTGTGGGCTCCTGTTACAAGGGATTTGCTCTGAACTATAGAAAGCAATACAGAGACAACTATGGATGAAATAGAGAGCAAAGCCTGATCTTTACGACGCCTCGCAGTTCTCCCTCTCTGGCAGAGAACTGCTGTTCTATGCGATTTGTGTGTATTACCTGTGAAGAAATGAATCAGTGGCCAAGGAGGTGTCAATGCTATCTTCCACAAAAACGCTAGATATTGCTATTCCTCTGCACAACTAGAGAAGGTAAATGTAGCTATACTTATAGATCAGGCTATTAGTTCAGAATTTAAGTTTCACTCGGACCGATCTTAAGTGATTAATTGAGTCAATGCACTGTCAGTAATGATATGATTTTGAATTTCTCTGCCATCTGTTCAATCAGGATTCAGTAACCCTTGCACGCGACGCTTAACACGTACCACATCAGGCAAAGGGTGCCTAGTTTGTACACATTTGTGTACCACTGGTCTTAAGAGGATTTAAGTGGTCATATTTTTCTTTAAAAATAAAAAATAATTTTTCATCTAAATAGCCTGAAGTGGTGTTACACAGTCACGTAAGCAGGACA
>OZ022583.1:11163115-11392961 GCA_963669155.1 Arbacia lixula
TTTCCCCCAGGTGACTTCCTCCTCCTGTGGCCTGGCCAGATAGCAATCCCTCCCCCTCCCCCCCCCCCCCCTCTTCTCCTCTACCCCACCCCTGTTTCGATCCTCACTAGCCTCAGTCGGTCGGTCGGTCGGCCCAGGAGCACGATCTCTCAATCAAACCGCACCACACACACTCCTCCAACCACACAGGCCAGACATGGAATAAGTACCCTCTCCTGGAAAAGTTTATTTGGCGACCCATCTACGTTATTCTTAGCTCCTGTGCCTTGGATTCTTATGAGCTTGCTTGCGCGAGACGAACTGTAACTGTGGGGATAGATTTCATTTTTTAGTATTCGTGCAGGGGATTGGATTTTTGTGAGCGATAAACAATCTTCTTTGTTCAGTTTGTTTTGAGTGTTGACCATGGATATAACTGCTGACTCAGGGAGATAATAAGAAACGGTAAGTTATAATTTGACACCTTGTTTATTTTGCGTATATTTGTATGCTTGTATCTCTGTTCATTTCATATTCGATTATATCTCTCTCTCTCCTGCTTTCTCCCTTCCACTTTTCACCTCTCACTTCATGCTCCCTTTCCCTTTTCTCTTCCTCTCTCTCTCTTTCTTTCTCTTTCTTTCTCTCTCTCTCTGTCTTTCTTTCTCTCTCTCTCTCTCTCTCTATCCCTCTACCCCTCCATCACTCCCTACTCCATCTCTCTCTCCTTCCCTCACTCCCTCCTTCTTCCTACCTCCTACCTACCTTCCTCCCCCATTCTGTCCTCCCTCCATCTCCCCCCCTCTCTCTCTCTCTCTCCCATTTCTCCCTCTCACTCCCCTCCCTACCCCTTCTCACTCACCCTCCTTCTTTCTCTCTCTACCTCACCAACACAATATAAAGCATTTGCCCACACACTCTTCTCTAAAGGAGAAATGCTAAACATTGCCAATTTCTTGCCACTATTCTCAGAATCTCAAAAAGTTCAGAACTTGCACTTTTAAAAAGTACAAGATGAAATTGAACAGTTTTTTCTTGTAAATCGGGTATTAAAAATTTGTTTCTCATTTTCACAACACAGATATTTCAGGAATTCTGCCTAGTCTAATTTGGGATTAAATATTTGCCTCTTTCTGAGCACCCACACAGCAAAAAAAAAATAGTACTGTTGGAAGGAGAATGTTTGCATAGATAATCTAATATTTAATCTGGACTTCACTTCCTTGGCCCTCAAATTCTTCCCCTGCCCCCCCCCCCCCTCCACTCTCCTCTGTCTCTCTCTCTCTCTTTCTCCCTCCCTCTCTCTCCCCTTACCTTACTCTCTCTATCTATTTCTTCCTCTCCTTCTTTTCTCATTTTCTTTAGTCTCTTTATCTTTATCTCTCTCTCTCTTTCTCTTGTTTTTTTTTTTCTCTCTCTCTATATATATATCAAAAAAGAATATGAGGTTGTGATGGCGCTGAAAAAGTAAATGTAAACACAAACACATCATTCATAAGATGCCAAGGAAGAACAGTTCATCAAAGTTTATATACAGTATATATGTATACACATATATGCTTTTCACACTGGCAAAAATTAGCCCCGTACTATCCTTAGCCCCGTACTATCCCTAGCCCCGTACTATTTTTGAAGCTTTTCACACTGGCATTTCTTAGCCCCGTACTATTTCTTAAACCCGACTAGCTTTTCACACTGTTCTCACTCGAAATCGTTAGCCCCGGACTTTCTCGACAGCTTATGAATATTTATGAGTGTACGTCTTGCACATCGGCTCTTTACCACTCCACATCAAGGTCACTCGCCCGTCGGGCCTTATCTGATTGGTCTCGGCGTTTCGGCCTTGAGAGCTGACACCGCATTTCCTTAGCCCCGTACTATTTTTCGTTTCTGTTCACACTGGCGCTCTTAGCCCCGGACTATTTGGCTTGGCCCTGCAATTGCGGTGTTAGCCCTGCTTTTTTGCAGGGCCAAGTAATCCCGGACTATTGGTGGGGCTAGCCTACTTTGGTAAAAACCAATGTGAACAGAAAGTGGTCTAAGCTTAGCCCCGTACTATAGGTGGGGCTAAGGCCCCCCCCTTAGCCCCACCTATAGTACGGGGCTAAGGAAATTTTTGCCAGTGTGAAAAGCATAATATATACATTTGGATGCTTTTTATCCAAGCATCTGCATTTGCATTTGTATCCAACCTAAATAGGAGTTGTCAACCTTGAAGAAGCAATAGGAAAATTGCTGCATAATCTCTTGAAACCTCTAAATGCTTCTTTTATAGTGAAGCCTATCTCATAGAACTGTTACTCAGGTCAATGCATTACAAATATCTTGTCATGGCTCAAATCATTTCTTTTTTATATAAAGCTCTATGAGCTTATGGGCTTGCTTTTTTATATTACTTGTAAAAAGATACAATCAACAACACAACTTCTATTCCATGCAATTTGGTATAATGAGGTCCATCACCCAAATGTCCAACAATAGAAGGATATATTGCTGACCAATTGCTGACCAATTAGAATCCAGGGGCATATTGCCGATATGTTTTCAATTATTGCTACTTACCATCAATGGTAACTAACATGGCAGCAGTCAATGAGCTGTCATTATTACACCTGTTGGCATGGTAGTTACCATTAATCGTAAGTTACAATAATTAAAAACCTATATGCAACATGGCCCAGGGGCCATATTCATAAAACCTTATTCAGCCTAGCAAATAACCAAAGTGCATTCAGCTACATGCATGTCTCACAACTTGCTAGGTTAGAATGGTTTTGTGAAAGTGACTCCAGGCCCCTACCAAACTAATTCAACTGCTTTATTTGAACCTGTTTCCATTTCAAGAATACCAGAGATAAACTAATCAAACTAGGGCTCAGGGTGATTTGGCCTCCACAATGCAAAACAAAAAAAAAGAACTGTTGAAAATTAAAAGAGGGCAGATTCTAAAAATTCTAAAACATACGGTTTAAAACATGTCACCATTCAGGATGTTTGTTTCATAAAATCAGCCTTTAAAAGAAGTCCCTGCAAAAATCTTCCTCCTGATTAACACCAAGAAGCTTTGATCAAACTACCAGAGTCAACAACAATTCTGGAGTTGCCCTGCGGACTTAAATTACAATCTAAAGGCAAACACATGTCAAAACTCAAAAGTGACATTTCCTTGCTTAAATTTAATTGAATAGAGTTGAGTCCATGCCAGCATTATACCCCACACAAGCATGTGCCAATAAACGACCTTCCCAGGGATGAGAAGCAATAGAAATAATGAACTGAATTTTGATTTTTTTTTCAGCAGTAATGAAACCATTGGAACTAAAGAGCTGTGTTTTTTCCGATTGTGTTCACTTCCTCTTCTTAAATTGGAACCAGGCCTGCTTAATTCAGTGACAGGTCCAAAACAGACATTCCTTTCGCCTTGGCGACCCTGGTAAATCAGCACAAGTGATTGGAATTCACACCGAAACATACATTCATGCACAATAGTTTGACATTGACAAGGAAATAGGAAATAAACTTTCAAGCACAAATAATCTAAATTGACAACAAAAAGACAACGTTTTCAGGTGCAAATGATTTAAATTGACAAGGAAATATACAGTCAGACATACATTGTCTAAATGAGCAAATAATAATCATTCAACCACAAAATATTTGAATTGACAACACAATGACAAGAACATCTATGTTCAAGTGCAAATGATTTATATTGACAAGGAACACAATTATTTCTTCAATCCAAATTAATTCATATTCATACTTAATAAGGTTCTAATTCAATAAATGATTACATGTATGTTAAATTGATTTTGTCAAAAGTTTACTACGAAGCACCAATGTCACGTACAATTAGTTTTTCAATGAATGTGATAATTCAACATTTGTCAACACTGTTACTATAAAACTGAGGTAACTTCCCTCTTTAACTAATAAACAGAATCAATGGATGACTTTCCTAGGATGTCCATGCCTGCAATGAAGATAAAACTTTTGTCACATCAAAGCTAATTAAGAGAGGATATCTGTAGGCATGACCACATAAAAGTAATTAATCTCACTGAAAGTACTGCCAGTGATAAAATTAATGGTTAAGTGGCCGCTGCCAGGAATAGCTCTACAGGGTCATTCACACTGGCAGCAAAAGAAAAAAAAAATGTTAAGTGTGAATGGTACCCAGGATGACAAAACACACATTTTTAGTAAATTTTGTTTGTTTGTTCGTTTAATATGTTGTTTCTCTGTGTTTTGTTTTTGTCTTTTGTTTTGCTGATTTTTTTTTTTTTTTTTTTTTTTTTTTTTTTTTGGGGGGGGTCTTTTTTTAGTGTACATGAGCCTTTTCTTTAAATTAGTGGCTAATGACACTGTAGTTTAGCGGGAAAGACTCCTGACACTGATATGGGAGATCCTGGGTTTAAGCCCAGTCTGGTGTAGCTTCATAGGGTCATTCACACTGGCAGCAAAAAACAAATCATGCTTTTGTTCTTCTTTAGACAAGTGAAAGTGATGCCCAGGATGACAAATCACACATTTTAAAAGTGAAATGCCCATTTTTTCTTTGTCTTTTTTTGGTCTTTTGGGGGTCTTTTTTTTTTTTTTTTTTTTTTTTTTGGGGGGGGCAGTTATTTATTGTTATGTGTACATGACCCTTTTGTTTAAATCAGAGGCTAATAACACTGTTGTCTACTGGGAAACGCTCTTGACACTTTTGTGAGAGATCCTGGATTCAAGCCCAGCCTGGTGCATAACGTTATACCCTTGGGCAAGATATTTTACTCATGCTTGTCCCTCTCAACCTATGTGTAGTTAGTTCACAGGTACTTGGCAGGAATCACACATTCCTGCTCTAATTAAATCAACTAGCTTTAAGCACTTAATGTGTCAGCTTGGCCAAAGCCAGGCTTAAAATCATACTCTTTGTATGGTACTTAAACAGTGTTATTTAAAAAACAAAAAAGACTTTTCATATTCACTTGAACTTTTCCACAAACAGAAGCTGTGATCAGACTAGCGCAATGACACATGACACATGACAAACACAAACAACTTGTTTTTGTTTTGTTTGTAAAGCTAATTTATCCTATTACCCTATCTCACAATAAAGACTGTTAATCAAGTAAGCAACTTAATAATTTCCTCTCCTTTTATTGCCATGGTAATATAAACTAATGGCTAATAAAAATTAAAAGATGTTTGATAAACTTAATGTAAACTCTCCAAACATTCATTTTATTTCATTTCATTTTGTTTTCATTGCTGGTCTGGGGTAGTGCAGTTTTGCACATATCCATACTACAGTGCATTGCTAGGCTACAAAATAAGCTGATTCAATGCACCCGAATGGACTGCAAAGGATTAATTGGCACCTTGTTTTTTTAAGCTTCTCTCAGTTTTACCATGCTATAGCTTTAAAATATAAGAGGATTCAATCCTACAAAGTCTACTGCTAATCTGTTTATCTGTACCTTGATTTTGTTTTAACTTCTTTTACTTTGCCATCTTTAAACTTATAAATAAGAAGATTCAATCATACAGAGTTGACTGCGAAGGATAAACTTGCACCTTTTTAAAAAAACTTCTTCCTCTTTTATCATCTTTTAACTCTGAACAATAAAAGGATTCAATCCTACAGAGTCTACTGCTAAAGGAATGTTTTGCCCCTTGCTTTTCAAACCTTCATTTACTTTCACCATCTATTAATTAAAAAAAGAAGAAAATTAAATTCTACAAAGTCAACTGCTAGAGGAATTTGCTCCTTTTTTAAACCTTCTTTTACTTTAACCATCTTTTAAGTCTTAAATAAGAGGATTCAATCCTTTTTAACTTTTACCATCTTTTAAATATAAAAATAATAAGAGGACTCAATTCTACAGAGTCGACTACTGAGGGAATATTTGCTCCTTTTTTTTTAACTTCTTTTACTTTGATCATCTTTTAACTCTAAAATAATAAGAAGATTTAATCCTACAGGGTCCACTGCTAAGGGTATATTTGCTCCTTGTTTTTAAACCTTTGTTTACTTTTACCATCATTCAACTCTTAACAATAAGATGATTCAATCCTTCAAAGTCGCTAGCTAGAGGAATTTGCTCCTTTTTTAACCTTCTTTTACTTTTACCATCTTAAAACTCTTAAATGATAGGATTCAGTAGTACAGAGTCGACTGATAGGGGAATTTCCTCCTTGTTTTTTAAACCTTCCTTTACTTTTACCATTTTTTAACTCTAAATGATAAAGATTTCAATCCTAGAGAGTCCACTGCTACTTAAGGGAATATATGCTCCTTGGTTTTTTGTAACCTCTTTGGCATAAACCAACCTTTAAACTCTTAATCATGAATGATGTACACACTCCAAGAACTCATTTTTAACTCAAAGCGTCATATTTAGCTGATCACAAGTGTTTCAAGTTTGGACGGTTGCTATAGTAGGAAACGACAGCGCCTTCACATGACGATGAGACACGTATATGTCTCCGCGCTGTGGCCATGCGCTAGTTAACTCAGGCAGGTTTGGAAGCTAAACGATCATTTAGGCCCCGATTCACCAACTCCCAAAATCATTAATGAAGACTGGTATCCTGCTCGAGAAGATTTAATTGATTAGTCTATTCTCCCCCCCCCCCCCCTACCTTAGCCTTGGTTCTCAGGCTGCTGGGTCATTATTTCCTATCCAAAACATTAAAGTAAAAAGAAAAAAGACACTTAAAATTAATTGAACAGCATAAAAAACGTATGAAAAATCAGAAATCTGAAAATCTGGAGTTCTTCCTCTGTTTACAGGAGAATGCGAGTCTTGTTAGCGTCAGACCCAGAGATATTTGTGATAGCTTGCATTATTAAAATCTTAGTATGCTGCACAGCTAATACACACAATTCCCGTAGAACAGCAGTTTATCCGGCACACAAGGGGTTAAAAAATGTCTAACAGATTGGAAGATAAGCTAATATAATATCCAAGCACATAAAGAAATAGGCCTCAATCTTGAACCCGCTCATAAACACCACCTATCTGCAAACTATGTACAACGCTTGCCACAATTTTGCAGATGCATTACCCACAGCTGTGTATTTGAACGAGAATCACTCAAAAGATGCTGTATTTGCTTCCTCCCTTTTTCCACTTATTTTGAGGATCGAGACCGAGTATTACCGCAATATTGCAGTAAGCGGATCTTATACACTGCATCCGCAAAATATCCATAAATATTGCGCTGAGTGCAATGCGCTCCATGCATCTCGCTTTGGCATGTGGTTCGCTCATACAGATAGGGATGTGGAGAGAGTCGATCCAGCTGTCCGAAACACCACAATATGACAGCTTTTTTGGTGTATATGAACAGTGTTTTTGGAAGCTCGCTGGAAACATGTTTACCATCACGCATCCATAATAATAGCGGTATTATCATGCTTATGGTATATGAACAGGGCTTTGGAGGCACACACACAAAAAAAAAAAATGGACCTGGAAATATTTGTGATAGTTCGTATCAGAAAAATGTCTAACATCTTGCAAGCAAGGCTACTACGAGAGAGAGAGAGAGAGAGAGAGAGAGAGAGAGAGAGAGAGAGAGAGAGAGAGAGAAAGTGGCCTCATTCTCGAAGAGGAAAAAAAAAGCACACACACTCCTCCGTTCTAATTAGGAAAAGGGGGATGCGCCCATTTCCCCTCACACCCCAGCGTAGACAGAGGGAGCCCCACATTAACGTGATTGAATTTAGTTTCCGAGGAACTGACAGCGTAACCTGGCCTTGTACGCTTCTCGTCTGTCTGCCCTCGTACCTTGACTGCTCTTGATGAATGAGAGCAAGCCGATGCAGTTTTTAGCATACACTTGGGAGTTGCCATGGTAACACAAGTATAAACATTTAATACAGATGTCTACAATTGATGCATTCCATTTTTTACAGAAAATTCTTTTCATTCAATATAAAATCACATGGAATCAGGTGGGGGGGGGGGGATAAACAATAAAATAATTAACCATCATGGCAACACAAGTATAAACATTTAATACAGATTCTACAATTGATGCATTCCATTTTCTACGTAAAATTTTTATCATTTAATATGAGCTCGGGGGGGGGGGGGGGGGGTGGGATAAAAAAATAGAATTATGGAGGGCTACTTTTTAAGCCTTGGCACCATCTTATAAAGAGTTACGATTGATGTCAATCGCAAGTAAAGCTGCAATCAATTGCAATTCTTTATGAAACTGGGCCCTAATGTCATGAAATAAAAAGAATACACAGCATGAAGACTACTATAAACAATTTCACAAATCAGACTTTTACACGGGATCTTTTTGTATTTTCAGGGGCCTTTTTCCTTGAACCCCTGTTTTTCTTTTACCGCATGAATTCATGGAAAGGAAACGTTTAACAGTCCACAGTGCAACATGATATCTACATTGATGCAGCAAAAAACACAACAAGAGTAGCTTATCAATGTAGTTCAGAACTCTTCCTTTCTGATATGTTCCGAGGATAGTTGAACATCCTAAACCTGGAACTTGAGGCATAGACTATAACATGGGTAGAACTGGAATCACCATACTTCTTTTCTTGAGATATGTTAATACGACATTCTCAAACAGATGATGCATTTATTGTTTCATCAATTAACTATGATACTATCAAAAATAGCAGTCACCAATGACGTATTAAGTGACAATACTTGTAAATACTGTAACACACTAAAAATATATAGCATAATAATAATATAGTAAAAAAAAATGTGCTGGTCCATGCACAGACCTATTGGAAACTCCCCCTCAAATTGTACACAACATATGGGAGTCAGAACACCTCGCTTGTAATGTCACAAAATCAATATTATAGAAGATTATAACTTCCTTATTCACGAATTATCATTAACCTTCACTAAAACGTTTCCTTCATGTGTCTCCTTTTATTGAAATCAACTTTATTTCAGGGTGAACTATCCCTTTAAGTCTTAACCTGCCGCTGTAGCATTTTTGCGACTAAGGGGTAACGTGCCGCTGTCGCAAATTTGTGACCAAACTGTAATAGAGAACACTGTAATAGAGAAAACCTCTAGCACAGAGGGGTTTTACCCCTGGCAAGTTAAGAGTCAAGCAATTCACTCCATTATCCCATCAAAGTTATTTATAAAATGCATTTCCAGTTTATTTACGACATATCTATTTAGGAAATACATTGCACGATCAACCTATTCTCTGTATTGGCTATGAAATTTGATAACTATGTAAATTTGTGTCCATCTACAACTCCAAAATTATTCCTAAATGAAATAAAGCTAAACATCTTTCTGACCAGTTCATCATTTATTTACAGGATGAAGCACACTATCCTGAATACTAGGAATACATGCAAGCCAGGAATTGTTTTGCAGCATTGCAAACGTTTCTAGGAACAATTCTACACTGCAGTAAAATATCTTCAAACGCCATAACTGCAGCAAATTGTCACCTCAAAAAGCTTATAGAGGAAATTGATCAATTGTCCTTGTGGAGAAAATCCGACTTCCACGCTAGGTCACAAGCAGCCTATATTGCTGGATCAGCTTAAATCCTGATGGATAATCCCCTCATTGTTTTCACAGAGAATGGCAACTCCTCCCAGGTTATCTAAAAATAAGATGATGATCGGCAAATCTTCAAGAAAATTACCCCTGACGTATATCATACGAGGAGAGGTTTCAAATCACCTCTAACGTCATCAATTAAATACAGCAGGGAAGGGCATTGTATCAGCACGTTTCCAAAGAAATTGTCTAGTTCTGCCGTGGAAAATCAATATTCGCAAGGAAACATGTTCACATAGTATTCTCAGATAAGCTTTTGATCTTCACTCTGAAACTATTCATTAGCTTGGAGGTTTTTTTCTCAACATATTCAAATTCTGAGCCACCCATGTTCAATGTTCAATGTTTTATTTCTCATGTCACCCTGTCAAATTTTGGAGGTTGTTTTCTCAAATAATTCCAATTTTCAGTTACCATACCAATGATGGTTTCAGTCTCAGAGTACAGAGTTTGTAGGTCTGATATCCCACTCAAATTTTCCTAAAAAAGTGAAATATCTACAGTACAAGCTGTTTTGTTTGAATTGATATCAATTCATGCTGACTTTTGTGGATGTGTATTAGTATTGTACATCTCTGTATTCCAAAATGAGTGTAATTACATGTGTCTAATATTTGGAACAATTTCTACAGTTTTTCTGCAGTTGCTCTGCCCAGGGATGTTTGCTGTAATGTTTGTGATAAGACACGGCCATGAGGGTAAATGGATCCTAGTATTGTTAGCATTTGAAATGAAAGCTGAGCCTGAGAGGGTTATATAGCCAATATCAAGCGATATCACTTCGCGATACTGACATCTAATCAATAAGCTTTTGGGACGTACACTTCTAGTTTTGTGACGTGCCATATAAGTTTAACCCATGTCACGTTCCTCATCCATGGATATTTTCAATCATTTCGCCATTTTGCCATCATCGGCCCAGCATTGGGCTGCTGCTTCACTGAAGAATCACATTTATCAAATGAAAAGTTATAAATTGGAAAATAACTTTATTATTCGTTAGATTATAACTACATGTAGATTTTGACACGATATGTAGTATGGCTTCGGAGTTCAATTTGCAGAAAGCAGACAGAAAGAAACAGAAGTTATCATCCCAAGAATTAAAGGTAAACAAATTAGAGTGCCACAGGCAGTCAGTTTTGGAGAGCTATATGTGATAGGGAGAATTAGCTACAAAGAAACTTGTTTTTCGTGCATTATTTCAATTCTATATGTTATTCTGCAATTTCATATTTCATAATTTCAATCTATATGCTCCTCTTGTGTTTCATGCAATGTTGGAAAGAATTTTGTCATGTCTGTAAAAATAGATACATGAGCTTTAACATATATGGAGAAATAATGCAACCTTCAGTACAAGGTTAGTTTATAAGATGTGTCATTCCCGAGTAGGTCTTGACAATGGAGTTCATATAAATCCATAAATCTGCTTTATCATCTAGCCATTTCCCATTTCCCCATGTCATTTCTCAATACCAACACAATGGAGGAGTTTGCCTTGAAGCACGCTGATATCTTTTTCAAGGATTTAGATTCTAAAGCATGACTTGTATACCGTTGGCATTGGATTCATTTCATGATTTCTCTGAAAAACCAGCCTTAAGGCTAATAAGAGCAGAAAACATAGGCAAAGTGTTAAATTGGTAATCAGGCATATGATAAGAGACTTTATCATGTACACTCACGAGGTTGATCTCTATGTTTTTCAGTAGCACCAGGGCCCTGTAAACTTTGTTTTGCATTATACCAGACAGGGTAAAGAATGTTTGTTTCTTTTCATTCGTGAGGGCTCATTTTCACATCATGGGGGATTATTCATTCTGAGTCACAGTATATGTGGGGAAAGAACACCCTGAACTATGTTATGCAATTACTCCAGATGAAGAAAAAAAAACATTTTTCACACTAGGCAATTTTTAATCACGAAGGCTTTTTTTTTTTGCATTGAAGAGGATAAATCGCCCTGAGCCCATGTGTTATTTTTTGCACTGGTACACGGTTTCATTTCCATTGTAATGGAGAGTTTTATCTCGCCATCTTCCTAATAGCTATCGGCATGAACTCGTCATTGCTCAATCAGCTTAGGCACATATTCATATTTACAGCTTCCATGCACCATCTCTTACTCATCAAACGGCCTGTAACTAGCGACTTCCACCAAAATGAAGTCATTACTGTCATCCGAGTCCTACTGGACGTTAATTAAAAATTTGGGAAGCTTTTTGCTCCTCTCCATGATAATTGATGTTCATCAACATTGCATATCAGGTGGCCATGATGTTCTAATGGATACTTATAGGAGAGAGAGACAGAGACAGAGACAGAGACAGACAGAAAGAGAAAGAGGGAGAGGGAATGAGAGAGAGAGAGAGAGAGAGAGAGAGAGAGAGAGAGAGAGAGAAAAAGAAAGAAAGAGAAAGAAAGAGAGAGAGTGAGAGGGAGCAAACGAGAGGAGAAAGAGGAGAAGAGAGAGAAAGAAAGATACAGAGAGGGAAAGAGAGAGAAAGAAAAAATGAGAGAGGGGAGAGAGGGGAGAGAGGGGGAGAAAAGGGAGAAAAGGGAGGGGGAGGGACAGATTGCAGGTGGTGGGGGGGGGGGGAGAGAACACAATTGAAACTCACATGCACACGTCTATGCTAGTTAAAATGCCTCTCTTTTTTGTACTTAGGTGTATTACTACTGCAAAGGTAGAGAGGATACACATGCAATTGCAAAACAATAACTCTTAGTTTATTGCAGTTTGCAAGCGTCTGCATGATTCTATGAATTCTGGTAAAATGTGGTATCGGTAGGCCTTGTCAGAGGTATACTCTGTCAGAGGTATACTTTGATAGAATGACTATTAAACTTTCATGGAGACAGCCAATGAAGTTAACCTAATAATTCTGTCACCCTACCTAGCAATTTGATATGCATTGTGTGTCATGCAATTTAATCTGCTTGTCGCCTTGTCAGTGTTTTAACAAGACCACTCAATGCACCAATGGGCCCCGTCCTATAGAGAGTTGCGATTAATCTGAATCGATATGCAAGTTCAATACCCCATCTCTAATGTACAGAGTTACGATTGATAAAAATCGCAAGTCAAGTTGCGATCAATCACAATTCTCTGTAAGATAGGGCGGATAACCTCAGTTCAGAGAATGTATGATAGTGCAATTCAGTAGTCCTGAATAAAACAATAGACATCACTTTCATGCTAATAACTTTGCCCTTATAGAGACCATTAAATGCTGTCTCATACATGAAGGTTATGCAGAATAAACCACTAAATGCACATCAGCATAATGTAGTCATGACCTTTGTATGTAGATTAAGATATTCAAGGAGTGGGTGTTTCTTCTGACGCATCCAGAATATATGATTATATATACAGCTATTAACATAAAATAAAAGTATATCAAGAAGATGTGTGGGAGAACTTTTAATTTGATAATAAATGAACCTCAGGATAACAGCACAATATATTCATGATTTCATATGTGGATCAAGATATTCAAGAGTGGGTGTTTTTTTCTGATGCATGTCTGCACATGAATATCCAGACAGCAATAAAATTTTAAGAGCATATTTTGACGAAGGTGTGTGGGAGAGCATTTAATTTGACAATGAATAGTTGGCCTATTATGAATGATTAAAGATTGCATGCTTGAACTCATAATAAAATGAAAAGTATTCAAGGAAACATGTTTAAATCAGCAGGATTTAAACCTGTCAATCTACTGCTTCCCTAGCATTAAATCATCCACAAGGCCACTTCAGAGCCGTGATATAAAGTCAAACTAAAGTGAAAACAAATGGCTTTAGAAATTCATTGATTGTTCATTTGTTTTGAAGATCGAGCATGCAATCTTTAATCATTGCGTGCAGGCTAAATATTTATTATCAAAATAAAAAATAATTGTGCATCTAATTTTGTTTTATACGGGCAGCTTCTGCTGATCTTATGCTTGGTTTTGCAGCCACACGGCCATAGTGCTTTATCCAACGAAGACAAACACACGTTTTCTTTCTCCCCTTCCTGCAGGTGTGGTGCGTTTGTTGGACCAGGCTGTGTGTCCTTGGATCCTGTGGACATCCGCTGCCTGGACAGTAGCCGCTGATTTTTGGAAAAATGTTCTCCAACTTGGACTCCGACTCCTTCCTGTCCAGCCCTGCTCCTTGGAACAGCGGGCTGGAGTCCCATGGAATCAACAACTTCACGGAACGGGCCTTCCTCGCCTCGCTCTACCTCATCATCGGTATGGTGGGCATTGTGGGTAATGTCTTCGTCATGGCTGCCGTGCTCCTCTCCCGGAAGCTCCAGACGGCGACCAACGTCTTCATCGTCAGCCTCAGCGTGACCGACCTCCTAGTCTCCGTCGTCCAGCCGTTTCAGGCGGTGGGGCTGCTTGGGGAGCGAGGCTGGCCGCTGCATCCTGTGATCTGCGCCATCGCAGGGTCGAGCGTCGTCACGGCGATCAGCTGCAGCGTGCTGACCCTGGCGTTGATCGCCATCAACCGGTACATCCTGATCACGCGGTCGCGGAAGGACTATCGGCGGATCTACACGCCGTTTAAGATGGCGCTGATGGTTCTTCTCTCCTGGTTGTACCCAATCGTTACCCTGGTCGTCCCCCAGGCCGCTGGGTACGGCAAGCTCGGCTATGACATCAACTCCCGGCTCTGTGCTTGGGACTTCCTCCACCCCATCGCCTACATCTACCAGATCCTGGCCGGCATCCTGTCCATGACCTCCTTCATCCTCATCATCCTCAGCTACACCTTTATCTACAGGCACGTCCGGCAGCACGTCCGCAACACCAGGACGACCGCAAACAAGCCCCCGCCCCCGTCCTCCCCCTCACCAACGGGGGCGCCCCCCGATAGCAAAATGCAGCAGCAGCAGCAGCAGCAGGAGAAGAAGAACAATGAGAAGAAGAAAGATCCGATGCAGAAAAAGGTCCACAAGCCAACAAGACTGGACATTACAATCACAAAGAATCTACTCTACGTCATCTGCGGGTTCTTCCTCTGCGTTCTGCCCTACACGGTGCTCCTCTTCGCCACCACATTCACCCAATCGCCGGGACTGGTCCTCCACGTGTCGTCATATCTGGCGCTGGTGCTAGTCCTTGACAGTTGTCTCAATCCCATCATCTACGCGCTCAAGCATCCAAACTTCAAGACTGTCTTTGCATGCATGGTGCGGTGTGAGTTCTCCCGGATCCCAGAACCGTCGCGGTTTCTCAGGAAGTTTCTTGACGCGCCGTCATTAACTGATCATGACAATGATGCACGGTCACCGCACTCAAACACTGAGACAAGCCTTTCGGGCATGCATACGTCCTCATGCTGAGGTTTGATTGGACATCAAGTGCAATGTACAGTTAACCGTCTATTTATGTCATATTTTGCATATTTTTTGTACATGTTTGTAACTTTCCCTGCAATTTTAAGTATGAATTGGTACATGAGATAATGTAGAGTGTGAAGTATGTGTGAGAAGACTGTTTGGTATAAAACAATTGTGTGACATTTTCACATTAAATGTTATTGTCCCGATTAAATGTACTTGATATGGTGCCAATCTGAACGCCACTTTGCAATGTGGAATAAAAGTACAGTAGGGCTTCATACAAACTGACTTCCATCTCCTTATGACCTACCTGGTAAAAAAAGAAAATCATGTGACACGTTCACATAAAAAGTTAAGTCCCTGATGGGGTGCCAAGCTGGAATGTTTGAATGCAACTTTGCAATGTAGAATAAAAATAAATTAGGGCTTGAAATGAAATGTCTTCCTGCTGCCATTTTGAACTACTCGAAATGGTGCAAATTTTCTACAATACATGCTGTGTTCATTATTTCTCTCCGTTGATACGGTGCCGAGCTAGAACATCTGAACGCAACTTTGTAGAATAAAAGTCCAGTAAAGAACAGCTTAATACAAAATTACTTCCACCTCCATTATGAACTACTCGGAACCATACCAGTTATCTACATAATATGCTGTGATCATTATGTCTCTCCATTGGATACCTTCTTTTCCTCCACACACAAATAAAGTTGTGTTAATTTCATCAATGTGAAAAACAGACGTCTGAAAATTTGATAGTGCCTGACGAAATACAATATTATGTATAGTACATCTTAGAAACCTGGTGAATATGACTATGCAAAAAATAGTCGTAAATTTCTCTTGTGAAAAGAATTAATTTCTTTAGCAGTTCATTTTCCTCCCATTTAAACTGCAGTTCTCTCTTCCACCTAGCATATTTTCCGTAGTGCATAATTTTTGTTTAACAACCTGCACTGTGGTGTCTGTCAGGCTTTACCTTTGATGAAGACTTTATTGGTGCCAGCTCTCTCACCTACATCTCACTTTTTTAATGTCCTTTCACTATAAGTTTACATGTGATAGTGGTTGGGGTAATAAAATATTAGTTTACCAATTTCAGTGACAATATGCTCTTCCTTGGTTTCTCGTATCATATTCATGTTATTCTGTTGTCGAACACAATTTTGTCTCTTTGTTATACAAAGTCTGACATTTCTTGCCAGGGCTATTTTAGACTGCGGACAATGGAGTGTGGAAAAGGTGGCCTTCAAATGTCAATATATCATCTTCTATCAGAGAGTAGAACATGCCTGTCCTTTGATTATGCACATGATCTGTCTGTCTTTTGCTAAGCACCATCTTGTGCCTTAAGTTTATACAAAGTCTGACGCATCTATTGCCATGGCTATTTTAAAATATTGACAATGAGGTTTGGAAAAGGTGGCTTAGAATGTCTCTCTAGCACACAGTCAAACATGCTTGCCGTCTTCGATCATGCACATTGACTGTGAGTCTGTCCTTTGCCAAACACTGTCTTGTCACTTTTTTATATAAAATCTGACACATCTCATGCCACAGCTATTTTAGAATGTTGACAATGAACTTTTAAAAAGGTGGCCCTAAAATGTCAATAAGTAATCCTCTGGCAGACGGGGAAACACGCTTGTCTTTGATCATGAAAAAATTAACCGTCTGTCTCCAAAGTACTGAAAGTATGCTTTATATCCATACTCCATAGTAATGTTTTTTATACTCCAACTCTAGATTCTACTCTTTTACTTGAATTAAATTGTCTCATTGAAAAATTTAAAAGAAAATACTGGTATTTTGCACATTATCACATGTATGCAATAAAAAAAAGTATAACCAAAAATCATGCAATTGATATAAAATTGGTATTTACATATAGGAAAAGAAATCAAATAGGTTTTGGGATTTATCAATCTACAAGTTTATAATCCTCTTATATGAATATGTGCATGCAACACGTAGTACTGCTTTTAATACCACAATGACATCACACTACATACTGGTAGTGTGTACGCAATAGTCATTGATTTTATTTGATACAGAAGAATTAAAGTCTGCATCAACTCAATTCTGATGTTGTGTGCAGTGTCGTTATTTTTTTATTTTTTCTCTGCCAGTCTTTAAACATTACTTGAATTTCTTCTTTTTTCTGGGCACGGTTGCATTAAACTTACCATTGATGGTAACTTTGCTATCAATGGCAACTTCTATGGCAACCTTGAATTAGATTGGCTGTTGAGCAATGTTACCATGGTAGTTACCATTGATGATAAGAGTTACTATCAATGGTAATTTTTTTATGCAATGAGGCCCTGCAGGAATGGTGCGTATTTCAGCCGAGTGGAAAAAGGGTTGAAGTTGGAACATGGACTAAGTGTAAATGCAATGACAGCGCTGAAAGACCTCCATAACACAGCAAGCAGGCAGAATGAGTTCTTCACGCGATATCATCCCCTTTGACATTCAAGTTGTAAAAATACACCAGCTTGACAATAAGAACTGTTCGTCATAATCACTGCGGTGTCAACCACAAACTGATTGCAATGACTCAAGCCTGTGTCCAAGAATACAAAGCTCAGGGTTTCTCTCATTCCTTAAAACAGATGAGCTATTAAAAGAATGTTCATAATTGAGACAACTGTGCCCTTGACTACACGCCAATGGATTTCCCAGTAAAACTCCTCTGATTGGTCGAGAGATGCATTGTGATTAAATTTAACGTGGCTATTCTTAGTTGGGGCTAGCATTTGATTCTTGGGAAATGTTTCTGCTGATCGCTGCGGGGTCTGGAAGTTGGCGAAAACCACTGTTTAAGTGCTATTTTGGTTGTCCAGTCATTGTGATACATAATGATACACGAGAAATAATCAGTCCTTGGGGCTTGTGAATATTCACCATATCATAAATGTCACGAATCAAAAGGGGTAGAAAAGGGGTGTAAACATGTACAGTAAGGTTGTATGGTACACTGTAACCTGGCCTTCGAGTACTCCTATCTTTCCTACAAGCATACGCTGAAAGCTAGGGATAAGGGTCAGGATTAAGGGTTGGTATAAGCATAGAGTTTGGAATCAGTTTACATAATCATAAAGGGCAGTTTTGAAATATTGCTGGATTCAAAATAGGGAGTACACCAAATGGGAATAGACCCAAAAACTATGGATCCTACCTATGCCTGGTCCTAATCAGGGGGGAGGGGGGGGGGGCAAAATATGAATTACAGACATGAGGTGGGGGCACACTGAATCATGCATGCATTAATCTGTCTGAAAAGAAATGTCAGGGGCTCTTTTTTTTTTATCTATAAGGGCTCTTCTTTGCATGATGGGGCTATAAAGATCTGCTACGCACAAGGGGCTTCTTCCGAAGCCTGGCATCAAAGATCAAACACGCTAAATCATGGGTGCATTATACTTCATGAGGAAAAAAATGACAGGGGCTCTGTTATTATCTAGAGGGGGTCTTTGTTGCAGTATGAGGGCTATAAATATAGTTTGTGCCCAAGGGCGTACTTTCCAAGCCTGGCATCATAGATCAAACAAACTGAATCATGTGTTTATTATACTCTATGAAAATAAGATGAAAAGGTCTCTCATTATCTAAGGGGGGGGTGGGGGGGGGGGGGTCTTCTTCGTGATGAGATGGGGCGTACTGATCAAGCCTGGCATCAGAGATCAAACACACTAAATTATGCGTTTATTATACTCATGAAAAAAAAGATGAAAGGGTCTCTCTCATTATCTGAGGGGGCACGGGGGGGGGGAGCCTTCTTTGTGGTAAAGGAAGGGGGGGTACTCCTGTTCAAGTCTGGTATCAGAGATCAAACAAATTGAGTCATGTGTGCATTATAGTCTCTGATATAAAATGACAGGGACTCTTGAATTATCTATGGGGGTTCACTTTATTTTGCATATCTTCCCCAGCAGAACATACTCTACATGTTATGTATTTTCTCTCACTGGTTGTAATCTCTCACATCCTTTACGCAACATTCATATATATGGGCAATCACATGTTCCCTATACTGCCGTAATTGAGCATGTCAGCTTCTCAGACGGCTGGGAATTAAGACAAAGGAAGCAACAGATTAAATCATTCCTGATAAATACCTGTCCTAATTACCTGCATAAAATGTCAGATTTTTATCCTGATTGTACAGAGGGAAATCTGCTCTGTGCAAAGATGCTACATTTAGCCTCATTTTACTGATAACGGAAAAGAGTGAGCTAATCTTAAAGCTTGCTCGATTACTTTTAGGAAACAACTTCTGTACTTCGCCTACCATACAATTTGTCAATGAATTCTTTTTTTTAAGGTTTTATTGCTTCATCATTTGAATGCAACATATATATGTATAACAGTACTTAAACATACTCTAAATTATAGTTAAACATAATGATAATAATGAATTCTAGTATTATGCAAATCTATCTCAACATGATGGTTATTGCATACAAATGCACTTATCTATTGCTACATTTTAGAGTATACATTATGTAACTATCTATCATTCTAAAAAAAAAAACACTTCTTATTAAAATGTGTAGATTCCTTGATATGAAAGGCGCGAGTACATTTTCCCAGCACAGCACACCTACACTACAGCTCAAAGGAGTTGGCATAGGGAAAGGGAAGAAAGGGAAGGAGCGGCAGTTTTAAACCGCGGTTTATTTTGTCTAGTTCAGTATGAAACAGGATGCATTCGCCTAAAAAGCATCATGTTTCATGCTGAACTGGACAAAATATATACCGCGGTTCAAAACTGTGGGTCCTTCCCTTTCCCTTTCGCTATACCAAATCCTTTGAGCTGTAGTGTACGGATAACATATTCGCGTGATGTTATTTTCGCACACAAGGAATACTTGTCACTTCAAAAATAACCACCATATGCATTCAAATCATCAATAAAGCCCAGAGCAAAGCATTTTCATGAACTTTACATGCCACAAAAAAGCTGATGGCTGTCCAACACGTCACAGCAGCCAACACGCACACAAGTTGCATGTCAGTACCATTAACTCAGAAAATCCCCAAAACACTCGCTCGCATAAGGTAGCAGAATAGTTTTTAATTTGTGGTGATAGTCAATTTGTGCTTGCTCCGTGTTGCAGGAAAATGACTGGTTTTACAGTACTACATGTAGCCAAAACAGTACAGCAACAATTTACAATTCAAATATTTTTTTTTATTCATGCTGTTATCCTGAGCCCATTGTACATTCAACATGGGGGGAAAGGATCCCTGAATCGTATAAAGTTATAATGGCCATGAAAAGGATGTTCTTAAAAATTTTGTATCTAGGGTAATCATTTTTAAAAATGATAGATTTGCATCTAGCACACAATAATGAGTTAATATAGTTTACCCCTTACAAATCATTATGATATTTTCATGATATTCATCAAAATATTATGGTTTTATCTCACTTGTAAAAATGTATCATGATAATATCATATTGATATCATGATATCATCATGCTACTTTTTTATCATGACATTACCATCAAAATGGACCAATTTACCATGATCATGTCTGCATGCAAATATCATGATGTAAATATTATGGTACTTTTAATGTGGTACTTTTATACAAGGGGGGTAAAACCAATAAAATACTTTTTTGTAAGGGATTGCCTATGGGACTGAAAGAATTAACTGTAGTTATATGTATTGTGCAATACAAAATACATTATGAACATTTGACCTGCTACTACCTTCCTTTAGGAAACACCCTGTTTTGTTCAACATCTTACTTGCAATACATTGCTGGTGACGATAAGATCTTAAAAGGGGCTATTATGGGTTTTCGCTCCCTTTCTTGGCTCACTCATGGCTAAGGAGCGCAGCGCTTATAATCTGCTTCTTGCAACCACACCCACAAGGAGTGTTGTGATACAACAGAGGGTGAGGGGGGGGGGGGGAGGGGGGCGATGGGGGGTAAGGCTGAGAAACAAATGTGACTTTAAATCACAATTAAATTGGGACAAAAACCTGGGCAAGGCCCAACATATGACTGGTACATTGCGTGTGAGTTTCTCCAAGACAACTGCTTTAAACACATGATGTGCCACTCTCACACACAAATTCTACAGAACAGCATCTCTATTGGTATAATATTATACCCTTTTCATATTGGGTTTTCTTATCAGCGTACTTACCTCAACTCCATATTATTTTTGAAGCTGTTTACGCTGGCATTCTTAGCCCGGTACTATTTTCTCAATCCTCTCTAAGGAACTCCATGATGTTTACATTCAAAAATCCTCAGCCCTAGCCATTCTCAGAAGCTTATGAATATTTATGAGTGGACGTCTTTCACATATGCTCTTTACCACTCTGCATCAAGGTCACTCGCCCCTCGGGCATTATCTGACTGGTCACTGCATTTCCGCCATGCGAGGTTAACACTGCTTTTTTCCTTAGCCCCGGACTTTCTTTTCGGATTTGATGGCTTGGCACCTCAATTGCAGGGTTAGCGCTGCTTTTTTGCAAAGCCAAATAATCTTGATCTATTGATGGGGCTAGCCCGCTGCAGTAGAAACCAATGTGAAGAAAACCCAAAGAATTATTCAAACTTAGCCTCGTACTATAGGATATTAATCACAAAATCACAGGCTTCCCTCTCCTTGCCAATTGCATTATGCAAAAATATTTGCAATTTTCAACTGCAAAATCAAAGTGTGAATATGAGTTACTTCCAATATAATTAATTTCTTAGGGCTAAAATGGGTAATTTTGGATATCAAAAATGTGCAAAATTGTAGCAGGAAAATGTGTCTGTCACATCACAGCCTCATGCCCGAGTTGCCAATTTGAATGCCCCATATGGCCTTTGTGGTATCATTGAAATATGTGATTTTTTAATTTTTTGTATGATTTTCCTCAAACTTGTTTGCTCTGCTTTTTACATTCCTTTTAGAGCAGCTTGTTTTTGGATGGGAATATCCCTTGAAGTACTCTTTGCACTGTTCATTCAGAATTCACACAAATAGATATGAGTGCAAGTTAAAGGGAGGGAGAGGAAAACAGACACAATGATAGAGACAGAGAGAGAGAGACAGGGAGAGAGACAGAGAGAGAGAGAGAAAGAAAGATAGAGAGAGATACACAGGAGGGCGAGGAGAGAGGTAGATATTTCAAGAGAAAAGGGAAGAGGCAGATGGACAGTGAGAGGAGAGGGAGGAAGAGAAAAAGAGCAAGAGAGAGAGAGAGAGGTCTATATATAGCTCCTGCTTCAAGTTCAACTAGACAATACTCCCCCTCATCTAAGCACATGGCCAAGGTAACTAAGCCCCTTAAAGTGACCGCACCCACAGGAATACAAGCCAAGATCAAGGGAAGCAGGCAGGGTGACCATGGTTTGAAAACAACTGGGGTCACACCACGTTTCCTGTTGCCGGGGGTTACACCTTCACCCACTCAGTGCGCATCCTCTGCCCTTCTCTTTTTACCTCTTTGTACCTCTGTCTTCATCTCCCCTTCGTACTTTGTGATTTCTCTCTTCTCCTCCCCCCCCCCCCCCCAACCACCCACCTTCTTCTGTCTTTCCCTTTCTCTCAATTGTTTTATCTCCCTTTTCTTTTTCACTGTTTTATTGTTCTTCTCCCCCCCCCCCTTCTCTCTCTCTCTCTCTCTCTCTCTCTCTTTCTCTCCCTCCAATTTCTCATTTTCTCACTCTCATCTCTCTGTGTTCATCTGTCCATCTGTTTCTCTCTCTCCCTCTCACAACTCTCTCTCTCTTTCTTTCTTTCTCCCTCTCTCTTTCTCTCTCCCTCTCTCTCTCTCTCTCTCTGTCTCCCCTCTCACTGCTTCTCCCTCTCTCTCTCTCTCTCTCTCTCTCTCTCTCTCTCTCTCTCTCTCTCCCAGACTCTTTTTACCCTTTTCTCATTGTGTTTTCTTAGCTCTGTACTATCATTAGCCCTGTATTAGCCCCGCCCCCCCCCCCCCCCCCCCTTTAGCCCCACCTATAGTACGGGGCTAAGGAAATTTTTGCCAGTGAGAAAAGCATACATCACTGTCTCTGTCTTTGTCTCTTTCTATTTGTCACTCTCTCTTGCATTCACCCTATTCTTTGTCCATCTCTCTGCCTACATTCTCTTTCTGTTTATATCTTTCTTTTTTATTTCACTCTATTTCTTTGTCCATCTCTCTCTTTCTCTGTCTCTCTGTCTATGTCTCTGTCTCATTCTGTCTCTCTTCTTGTCTCTCTCTAGCTACCATCTCTCTTTCTCTCTCTCTCTCTCTCTGTACCAACCGATGGACAATAGATGTCCGGTCACTGTCGTCATCCCGGTGGCGACAACCCCTGTCACCGAGGAGATTCCTCCTGTCTAAGGACTCCGGGCAGTTGGCTCATTGTCATGGCGATCCTCTCACTAAAAATAATCCCAACCTTGAAAAAGCGTGACTCAGGGTTTGTGTGTCACACTTTATAGCTCCTACCTATTTTGAGAAACCAGTTGTCTTACTTAAATGTCCAAATCTACTGCGCGTTCTTCGAGAGCCACTTCCATATAGAGGGATACTCCCAAGCATTGTGTGTGCAAAAGCCTTGCTTGTCCAACATTATTTGAAATGATGACACCAACAGCGATATATAAACTATATACCATAATGTCTCCCCCAACAGGTGCGAGTAATTTCTTTATTAGGGAATAATGAAAATCATCCGCTGTAAAGGAAACAGGTTGTTTTGGGTGACAATCTCACTTAACTCCTGGACGATGTCTGATGTGTTAAACAGAACAAAAATCAGGCCAAAATTTGAATATCAAAGGCAGAAAATAGAAGGATGAAGTAACACTTCAAAAGCCACCTTTTGGGGCCAACGTTTTGAATGTATAATAGATGTTGAGTGATAATACCCAGTCCAAATACACAAAACATCAAGTAAACCATGATTGACAGCAGAAGGATTATCTCTAAATGCTAGATCTTTAATAACCCCTAGACGCATGATTATTAGTGGATTAAAGAAGATTGACATAATCCCCTTCCATTGGCCAAATAGTAACTTTCTGAAGATTCTGAGAAAGGCTCAAATTGGGGTAAGAAAGGAATTAAGCAGTATCTTCTCCCAAGCTCAGACACAGATCTGTGCGTACAATGCGACAGTGACACATAGTGAAGGTAATGGTAAGGGGACAAAGCAGAAAGGAATTTTCACCTATGTATCCCAGAGTATAGGCATGTGATGTGTGAGACGTTTAAAGTCAAGTTATGAAAGCTACACCAACAGCAACTTAAATTCTTCCAGTCATTAAGCTATAGAACTCAGCTCAAACTTCAAAACTTGAGTTTGCCTTCGGCTAGCAATACATTATTTCATACTTTCAGTTTGCTGAAGCACACACCATTGCTAATTAAGTTTTTCAACTTATCAAAAAAATTTACAGTAATCGCAATTTAAGACAAATTAGCTATCAAAAAGAAAGAAATGTCAAGTATTCACATGTATGGCACTTTTATTTTCAATGCCTTGTCAACATACACATTAAAAAGAAATATCCATCCAAGCAGTTCTGCCAGAATTTGCTGAAATTGAGGAAGGCAAACTTGATATAGCATAGAAAAATAAGAAATGCCTCATTAACCAATCACACATATTGATAGCATTAAATTGGCTTTTATTTGAACCAATTAATTTTGACTGGTTTCAGCTCTATTGTCCAAGCAATGTTCTTTGATAACCTTGAAAAAGACCACAAGGTTGCAAATTACTGTTGGTTGTATGCATTTCATGAGAAATGCCTGAGATATATATGAAAGCTAAAGTGCTTGAATCTGGTAAAGTAGGTCATTTCCATGGATACCCGCAAAATGGTTGGCCACATCCGGATATTAGGTTATAGACAGTATAAAGAATTGACATGGCATAATAGGGGTAAAGTGGACCTACTACATGCCTGGATGCTTCTAGGATGATAAAGTGTAAGGAAATAGTATGAATTATGGTTTAGCAAGGGAAGGGTATGAGTGAGAAAGAGGTTTGGGGGGGGGGGGGGTGGAGAGACAGGGGGTAGCAAGAGGGGAGGAAGAAGTTGGAAGAGAAGGAAATGATGACAATTGTGATTATGATGGCGATAATGACGACAATGATGAATGAAAAAATCATACAAATAAATTTGCTGGGATATATTTCAAAAGCTGATCTCAAAACATGTACACCCTTAACTAAGGTTGACATCATACCGTATGAGACAGGGAAACAAGTTCAAAGCTGCTCATATGTTATCAACAATGGGGTAGGTGGGGGGCGGGGGTTGCTCTTTTCACTCTCATTCTCACCCTCTTTTGGCTGATTGTTTTCTAATCATTACCCTTCTTCCTATCTAGGTAAAAAACAAGGAATAATCAATTACACAGTTCATTCTGCATCAGCATGTTGATATGCATGTTTTTTTTTTTTTAAATGGCATTTACATACACCAGGGCCATGTTGCATAGGTGTTCAATTATTGTTACCATCTATGGTAACTACCATGGCAATAGCCGATGAACTTTCATTTTTGTATCTGTTGCCATGGTAATTACCATTGATGGTAAGTTACAAGCAACATGGCCCAGAACTGATATTAATTACATAAACGATATAGGAACTGTGTGATCCTGCCTCAGAAAGTGGTCGTAAACACGCCTTGAGTCACTCACTGTCAGCTTGATCAGTGTCGTTTCAGTAGAGGTCTAGAACATTGAGAGCGCTGAGCTCACTTGTGACAATGCAAAGTGGACTTCCCCTCCGAGCACACGCGGGGCGGTGCGACACCGAGGGTTGAACCGGTAAAGTTCATGGAGTCACCCACCGGTCCCCAGAAGGAACATGGGGGGGGGGGGGGGGCAGATGAAGTGCCACTACTCACACAGGATGGCCGGCAATTATTCAGCAGAGGAGCCACCAACATTAAAGGTAAGTTCACACGCGGGCGTCTTCCTGCTATCGCCAGTGGTGTGAACTGTGCCTGAAGAAATCAAAGACCCTATTTCAAACAAGGTGATTCGCGAACCACATGCAGAAATAAAAAAATACAAAAAATTGAACCAAAACTTTCAGAAAAATGATGCACATGGCCTCATATCAGTTAACCTTTTGACCCCTAGATGACCTTTGACCTCCTCATCCTCATCAACACACTTTGGTATTACCCAAGGCTCATTTGTACCAAGTATGAACACAACTGATTTAAAGTTGAATTTTTTTAAAAATGAGAAACAGACCAACAGGAGAAGTGATTACTAGGTCTGAGCCAAACTTCGCTCATGCGAGAAAAAAAAATACTATCTGCCATTAATGGTAACTGACAGGGCAACATAGCTTGACAGCCAATCAAATTCAAGGTTTCTGTAGAGGTCGCCATTGGTAGCAAAGTGACCATCAACTTTAAGTTTTCTGCAACAGAGCCAAGGGCCCAGGATCAAGCCCAATCATGGTGCTTGCGTCCTTCTACCAGATACACCAAGTATCAATAAAGACCCCCTTTTTTCTGTTTTCCAAGGGGGTGGTTTGAATAGACAGGCGTTTATTACAATATGAGAAGGAATTGACATAAGAGTGCATTTCCATGACAACAACAACAGTAATCCACAAACGTGTCTGTGAAGCCACAATGTGCATAAATGACAGTTTAACAGTCAGTTAAACAGTGGTTTCAGGCCCTACAGCCATACAAAAATAATGATTTTTGAAGAAATATTGCTTCTATTGTCTTGACAGGTTTGGTGACGTCAGTGTGAGGTAGGCAAGGGCTGAAAAACAAACCTGTTTGTTCTTTCTTGCTTTCTCTCTTTCTGTATAATGTCTTTGAGACTAGCGCAAAATTTCTATCACCATCCTCTCCTATTTTCATTTCTTTCATCTCATTTACTTGTAGTCTATTAAATTAACAAATGAAATCATCACCTGTTTTTCTGTCTTACCTTTCCTTTGTTCATCCCATAAATTTCCTGAAAGAATACAACAGCACAGTGCTATATAAGGGTCGTTCCATGGGGTTGGGGCAAAGTTTTCATGCAATATCCATGTAATGGAGGTATCAGCCTTTACAGTTCACCGTGAAGATCAATTCAGATGTGCTTAAGTTTTGAGCTGTCAATGAAAAATTGCTCTCTTTTCTCAGTAATAGACATCAAAATCAGAAATCTTTTATGGATTTGAAGCAACAGGCATACAAAAATCTATCACCATTACATGGACATCATAGTGTTTTTACATGGACAAGAAACTTTCATAAGTCAAATTGCAATATGCCATGGACTTTGAGAAATAATACTGGATGGGATCCCATTTTTTTGCTCATGCCATTATTGGACTATGTTTGCCTGGTTTGAAAAAGATAGGTATTGCGTGTTGTGGTACGTCACAAAAATTGCCCTAACCCTGGATCATTTCTTTTTCTAAGTGGTATTGATTAATTATCTCAGTCCCACAGGCAATAAATTGTGTTATAATTGACATGGGACTATCAATGGACAGTACTCAGAGGGTTAAATGCCTCCAGAACACCAACAGGATTGCATCACTAATAATACCGCAATATGCCAAGCACATACTGCTTAATCCATAGCATGCCACTGGTGGATTATTTCAACATTAATACACACAAATCCCATAGAGCAGCATTTTGTTTGTCACACATAGGGTAAATGGGTCTCTTTCTGTGTATTGCTGGAGCAAAAAAAAAAAATCTACATAAGAAGGCAACTGAATCTTCACACATTTGCTTGCATTTACCGCCAAATCCTGTATAGAAAGACCGCTAAAAGGAGAAAAGAAATGTGTTTTTTTATGAACAGGCGGTCCTTACGTACAGGTTACTTGAATACAGGTTTCAATGAAAAGCACTCTTCACAAATTTGCTTACATTTACCGTCTAATCCTGTATAGAAAGACCGCTAAAAGGACAAAAGAAATGTGTTTCTTATAAACAGGTGGTCCTTACATACAGGTTACTTGAATACAGGTTTCAATGAAAAATCACTCTTCCAAAGGAAACAAGAAGTGTGGTCTTTACAGGCAGGTGGTCTTTGTATACAGGTTGTCCCTAAAGCAGGTGTCACCGTTATCACATATCAGTCATATGCTTGAGGTTATGTTTATAAAGAAAAAACAAACATGAAAAGTGTATAAACATCTTCACATAAGGGAGTCGCCATCTCTAAAGCTTGCTCTGGATGTTCCTGAGATATATCTTTCCAATATGAAAGGGGGAGCTATGGAATAGCTTCTGTGGATGATGCATTTCCAATTACTCAATTAAAACCACTTAAAACAACACTACTTCACCCAGAGAACAGGTAGGCTTGCAGTAAAATTTGATTACATCGCATCTTTGGGCACTTCTATGTTTCAGTATCTGTTCTTACTCTGCATTGGTGTTTGATTCACACTGCTTGCAGGGACTGGTGGTGTGAACGTGCCTTGAATGGCAATATAATGTACTAGGCAGACAAAAAAAAACCTTCAAAAGGAGGACCATGAGCAATCTTCTTACCAATGGTCTTAAATTCATGTATTGTCCATTTAAGAAACTTGCTGAAAGTTATTTGCCCTCAAATGATCCACATTTGGAGTAATCCTCAAATCCTCAAAATGTTTGGGCAGAACATTTTGAGGATTTGAATTGTGATTTAATCACTAATTTCTTCAAATTTCTCCTTCAATGGTGTAAAGTTGGTTTATGTGTTAAACTAGTGTAAAACAGAAAGGAACTGATCACCTTTCACAATACAGAAGTATTGCTTCTTTTCTGGGAGACCAGCTTTCATTTCTCTACAAGTACTATCTTATAACATTAAGTTAACATCTAGGAAGTGTTTAAAATAGAACTCTACAAGTATCTCACCATCACATAGGGGTGAGTAAAACATCTAGAACATTGTTTTAATTCACTATGATGATAAAAACTCATTTAGCATCACATTATTGGGAGATAACACATAGATAAGTTAACTCCAACGTGCCTGTTCATCAGATAAGTTTCAAAGATCTGCTCAAAAGTCAAATTCCCGGGACTCACAGTTACTATCTCAATAATCAATTTGTCTGTCATCATTTCAGATGGGCAGTACTGAGAGTGGGAGATATTCTGATAGTGCCAATGACTCTCCGTGGAGATATCACGTCCGTCCTTTGTCATACTCAGGTTCAGAATTCGGTCAGTTCAGACTGTAGGTCAATACCACGCTGATGATACTTTTGGTCATCTGAGTGAGTGTGAGGGGGCGGTGTGGGTAAAAGCGGTGAGAGTGTCTGACTAAGATTGCGGCTTCATGCCCCGCACAGAACGCAGATTTGAAAGCTTTAAAGAGATAGTTCGATCACCCTAAGGATAAACTGGTTTTAATAAAAGCAGGAACATGAAAGAAACATAATGATGAAGATTTGACGACATCCCCTCAAAGGAAAAAGAAAGTTATGCTCTTTGAAATTTCAGTACATGCTTTGTGCTGAGTAATTGGATATATTGCTCTTTTTTATGTTTGATGAAGGAATTTTTCCTCAATTCCACCTGGAAGCCCAACATGAATTAAACCAGTAATGCATACAAAACCTATTGAGCAGCAAATTTGCGGTAAATTAAGGGTTAATCATAAGTAACGTGTTGTTTGTACAAAACTCAATGTCACTGTGAAGCCCAACAGGAGTCAGGGACACTCTGAATGAACAATGAAAGAAGTACTTGCCATGGACATCCTAGTGATGTGGTACAAAAACAAGTATTAAAGGGAAATTTCACCCTGAAGATAAGTTGGTTTCAATAAAAGCAGAAACATGAAAGAAACATATTAGTGAAGGTTTGACGAAATTCCCTCAAAGGATAAGAGTGCAATGCATGCGTTAAGTCATTCATAGCTTACGAGCAGCTACATGAAACACCCCCCAGGAATCTTTACTAAGTGCTACTTTTACCCCTTTAGTGTTGTAGTGTATAAGCACCATTCCCCCTTTAGTGTTGCAGTGTATAAGCACCATTCTCCCTTTAGTCTTGCAGTATATAAGCACCATTCCCCCTTAAGTGTTGCAGTGTGTTAGCACCATTCCCCCTTAAAGTGTTGCAGTGTATAAGCACCACTCCCCCTTTATTGTTACAGTGTATAAGCACCATTCTCCTTTAGTGTTGCAGTGAATAAGCACCATTCCCCCTGTAGTGTTGCGGTGAATAAGCACCATTCCCCCTTTAGTGTTGCAGTGTATAAGCACCATTCCCCCTTTAGTGTTGCAGTGTATAAGTGCCATTCCCCCTTTAGTGTTGCAGTGTGTGAGCGCCATTCCCCCTTAAAGTGTTGCAGTGTATGAGCACCACTCCCCCTTTAGTGTTACAGTGTATAAGCACCATTCCCCTTTGTGTTGCGGTGCATAAGCACCATTCCCCCTTTAGTATTGCGGTGAATAAGCACCATTCCCCCTTTAGTGTTGCAGTGTATAAGTATCATTCTCCCTTTAGTATTGCAGTGTATAAGCACCATTCCCCTTTAATGTTGCGGTGAATAAGCACCTTTCCCCCTTTAGTGTTGCAGTGTGTTAGCACCATTCCCCCTGTAAGTGTTGCAGTGTGTAAGCACTAGTCCCCCTTTAGTGTTATAGTGTATAAGCACCATTCCCCTTTAGTGTTGCGGTGTATAATCACCATTCCTCCTTTAGTGTTGCAGTGTATAAGCACCATTCCTCCTTTAGTGTTGCGGTGTATGAACACCATTCCCCCTTTAGTGTTGCATTGTATAAGCACCATTCCCCCTTTAGTATTGCAGTGTATAAGCACCATTCCCCCTTTAGTATTGCAGTACATAAGCGCCATTCTCCCTTTTGTGTTGCAGTGTGTTAGCACCATTCCCCTTTTATTGTTACAGTGTATAAGCACCATTCCTCCTTTAGTGTTGTGTTGTATAAGCACCATTCCTCCTTTACGAGAAAGCAGGTCAACTCTCACTCCCGTCACTTCAAGGAAGATCAGACACTACACCAATGACCAATGCACCAGCCCCCTTTTCCTGCAAATGACCCCTTGAAGTGGAAATGGTTTTGAAAGCTTTTTTTTTTATCAAACAAAACTCAACTTTATACCCTGCTCCAGATATTTTTGAGGTGTGATTCAGCAACCACATCAAATACAATATCGTTACTTTTATTGATACTCTGACTAACTAGCCAATACTGAAATTGACATGAGCAGACACAAAACCACGACTTCTATTTAAAACACTTTCCTGGAGCCCTATTTTATATAGACCCCAATGATAACATCTATAGTACACTGACCTCCAAACTTATATTAACCCTTTGTTCATCAGACTATTTATTTATTTATTTATTATTTATTTTTTATTTATTTTTTATTTATTTATTAATTTATTTATTCATTTATTCAAGTTTTCTTTAAAAAATACAGGGTATGCAACCTCAGTTTAAAAAGAACTGCTTTACAGGTGCGCCCTGTATATACATAAAAAAACAGTTACAGGTGGTATGATAAATAAAGTGCGTAATTTGACAAAGTTAATCAACATATATAACAACAAAATAAAATATACCTACACAACACTAACAAAAAGGAACAACAACAAATGTACTTTGCATTACACGGTTAAACAATGTTTAAAGGGGAAAGAATAGGAGAACAAGAGGAGAGTGAGATAACATGACTAGAAAGTGAGAGGCTATTGCTATTGCTATGTGATTTGTGTGTATTACTTCGTGCAAAAATGTATCACTGGCAGAGATAGAGTTAAATAGAGCATAAATTCTGCATTCATGAGGAGAGCGAATCATGTGCTGGCGCACAATTTGATATGTGCAGTGATCGAGGGAGGCCGTGACAAAATCAAATCCTGCTCCGCTATCGATAAACATTCTGAAGGCGAGGCAGCATGATGAATCTATACCAAAAATTACAATTTGATGTACAAAAGTAATGTTTACTTCTCTACCTTACCCCGAGCCGCTGCTATGGGGAACACGCGTTAGGACGCAGGCTAGGACGCCTTAGCTTCTGTCAATTTACAGTCTGAGTGTATCGCACTTTCATTTCGCGTGTACTCAAAATATTGATCACGCGTTAGGACTGTGAGGAGTGAAGAGATCAGCGAAACGAAAAAGTACTATCACGTAGAGTGTAACGAACTTTTCTTCTCAGGTGATCAGATGGGCAAAACTATGCTTCATCACATGATCAACCCATGACCAATCATATAGCAAAATTCTTAGTATGTGGAATATAATTGTGAATAACATGCTGTTTGTACAAACTCAATGTCACTGTGAAGCCCAACAGCAGTCAAGACTACTCTGAATGAACAATGAAAGAAGTACTTGCCATGGACATCCTAGTGATGTGGTACAAAAACAAGGATTATAAAGACAGGGTAGCCCATGCGGAAAAGACATAAAACTCGGCTGGAATCAGCAGTATATCCTAACCATAACATGCACAAAATCTCAATCGTAGCTTCATAAAACTTTTCAGGATAAATAAAAAAAAAACTATCCTTGTTTAGCGACCATGGTCTACATCAAAATACTGTATCACTCAGCGGTGAGCCAATCGCCACAACCCATTACTGTGCGGTGCAAAAAGTTGTAATGTGCGCTATCGTGTATTGCTGTCTTTGGTCTCTGGGATACAGATACTGCTAGGTTTGGAATGCTAATCCTAAACTTACACTATACTCAAAATTTAGCAAATCATTACACTTCCGCTCAAAAGTCCATGTTCAGTTCTATTATTGGGAGGAAGTTCTTAAATACAGTATTTTCATCCATTTTCTGTGGTTTTTAAAACATTTAACTTCTTAGAACAACAAAAGGGGTATCTTGTCTTTAAAGGAATCAGAAGGTAAAGAAGACACTAAATGGATGGGTATCAAGACAATTCCAGAGGGTCATTGATAAAAATCAAACCCTACAACATCATTGTAGTCACCTGATCTCGAACTCATACTTTGCCATGATACACAATGCCGGTCTATGAGTTTTGTGTGTAATAAACTAATGCAAAAACACAGCCATGAACAGACCGTCAATTTATACCCATTTTAATTCAAATCAATTTAAATGAAGTTTCCATTGAAAAAAAATCTACTGTGTCAAACAATAAAGTCCATAATTCATAAGTATAAAGATGGAGTTTGTGAAATAAGGAACAATTACAATTTGCTTGGGCATTGAAAAAAAATATACTGCATCAACCAAGAGTCCACAGATAAAAAGTATATATATAAAGTTTGTGAGACATGGAACTGAATAATGACATAAACTATGATTAGGAATAAAACAATGTACTATTTTGTACCATAGTTTTTCAAGTGTAAGAGGCTACTTATGATATCTACTGATATCTTTTAGGTTATTTTCTACTAATGATATTGAATGTTATTATCTACTAATAAAATTTCATATGATATTTTCTATGATATCATTATCTTCTCCATAAGATACCAAACAATATTAAATATATTGTATGATGTCTTTTATATCTTCTACTAATGATATCTAATTCCATCTAATGACATCTAATTATAACTAGGACAATCTACAATTCTACAATCTTCTGAAAAATCTAGATCACAATTAAATCCTCCATTACGTATACTCAAAGTCTTGATCCAGGGATATTAGGTAGCAAGCTTATGAGGTAAGTGCCTTCAAATAATTATTGCGACACCTTGCAATCAAATGCTGTATTTTTCATCACTATATGGTAGTTATAGAGTTGTGTCCGCTTCTGGATCCATATAAGAACACTATACTAGAATTTTTTAAAATCCTTTTTATTCAAATATATAGATATATAGAACACAAGGTAACACAGAGCCCAGGAACCATGTTTATCAACAACATACAGGGCATAATTTACAAAGTACATTTACAAAAGAAAATTAACAAACGCTTGACAAACATAATACCAGGTAAAACTATGGCCGCAAACAAAAAAATGGCTGCAAACAAAATCTGAATGTGGCTGCGTGGTGCATCATGGGATGGCCCTTCACATGCCGTACGGAGAAATCACTGCTCCATACCGCATATAGGGGAAAGTCTTCCCATAACGCACCGTGCTGCAATATATTTTTTAGAGTCATGTCAGATTCAGGTCTCATAAGCGAATACACTAGAATGGAAACGGACATGGCTAAAAAAACAAGATCCGAATGTGGCTGGGTGGTGCATCATGGGACGATTCTTCGAGATCTACGGCGATGTGGAGAGTTAATTGCTCCGTTAAGCGGGTCCTTGACACCCAGCGGCAGAGGCAGCAGGTAGCGTGACGCGGTCTGAACACACACCCTTACTCACAATCCCCAGTGGGTCAGTGCAAATGACATTCAGGTGGGAAGGGAACATGAGTCAGGGACGCCTCTAACTGCTGGGTCCTTTCAGACGCGCATTTAACATCGCACCCTAACCATTAATGTACGCATTGGGTGAGGGAGTTTAGCGTTCAAAGGTAAAATTACAATTTTTAAGCTCTATCAATACTTTGAGACAAAGGACTTGTCACCAAAAGGCTACTCCATTTTGACAGCAGCCAAAGCTGCGTATTTGTATGTCATCTTGTTATGTTTTCTTCCAGGATGGGTCTGATTGGGCTATTTAAGTTGTTGGTCTGCTGAAGAACCAGCTTATGTCACATTTGCTCTGAAGCATGTGTGAAAGGAGACAGTACGCAGGTCTTCTGTGCACAGCCAGCCTGTCTCCTGCAATCTCCTCATTCCTCATCTTCCTTGCTACTTCCACCTCGTGCTCAGATAACATCAGTACATTTAAAAGTTCTTCCTCCCTCTCTTTATTGCTCTCTCCTTTGCCCTATCTCTGTCTGTCTCTCCCTTGCCCTCTCTCTTGCTCTCTCTCTCTCTCTCTCTCTCTCTCTCTCTCTCTCTCTTGCTCTCTCTCTCTCTCTCTTTCTCTCTCTCTCTCTTCTCCCTCTCCCTTTCTCTTTTCTCCCTCTCCCTTTCTCCCCCTTCTCCCATTCTCTCCCACTCTCTCTCCCTCTCCCTTTCTTTCCCTCCCTCTCTCTTTCACTCACTCTCTCCCCTTCTCTCTCCTCACTCCTCCCTTTCTCTCTCACTTTCTCTCCCTATCACTTTCCCCCTTCTCCCTCTCTCTCCCTCTCTCTCCCACTCTCTCTCCCTCTCCCTTTCGTTCTTTCCCTCTCACTTTCTCTCCCACCCCCCCCCCTCTCTCTCTCTCTCTCTCTCTCCTTCTTTCTTTCTCTCCCCTTCGTCTCTCTCTCTCTCTCTCTTTCTCTCCCCCTCTCTTACTCTCTTTCTTGCCCCCCCCCCCTTTCTCTCTCTTTCTCCCCCTCCCCCTCTTTCCATATCTCTCCCCCACTTTATCTCTCTCTCTCTCTCTCTCCCTTTCACTTTGTCTCTCCATAGCATTTTACTGCCCACAAACTGATCACTACCTCTCTGATTTCTTTTGGGAAGAAAATCCCTTAACAACCTGTAAAGCCACTTTCCAACCCAGACAAGGCAATCGAAAGTATCAGGTAAAACCCTTGTGGTATGTGACAAATTGATAGCCCTGGACCAATGAATCGTCCCCAATATATGTTCATGTCATCATCGAATAGATAAGAAGATAAATAAAAGATATTCATATGTCAGCTTTATCAAATACAGATTGAGCTTATCACTCTATTTCCTTGTCAACTTTTCATCATCTGAACTTTCAAGAAATCACACAACCGAAATGATTGTTAGAACCTTAAAAATTTAACTCATGTTATATTTCCTTTCCACTTTTATAATACAGCTTAACATCACATGAGCTTCCAAGAAATCCCAGGACCAAACTGAGCCTAATCCTTTCTGCACCAGATGAACTGCTACCCTATGCGATCTGTGAGCATTACACATGGAAAAAACACATTTGACACTCAAAGAGTTTAGCACATTTCAAAGTTAGAGGAATAGTTCACCCTGAAATTGTTTTGGTTTCAGTACAAGGAGACACATGCAAAACACATATTAGTGAAGTTTGAATGAAGATCAGTCAAAGGAAATTCAAGTTCTTTGATTTGAAAGTTTTTATTTTGTGATGTCACATGCAAGGTGCTCTCCCAGATGTTGTGTACAATTTTATTGGAAAATGTCAATTTTCTCAAAAGGATATTTACCATTTCACCTGTGTGTTTGATATACCATTAGACACATGTTCTTACATACATATCGCTATGAAAAGAATGCATTCCTTCATCCAAGAACATAAAATAGGCAATTTATGGAAAAAATTAGTTCACAACCTATGGGAGAGCACCTAGCAGGTGACGTCACAAAATAAAAACTTTAAAGTCAAATAACTTTGTCTTCCTTTTACTGATTTTCGTTAAACCTGCGTCTCCTTAAATTGAAATGAAAATAATCTCAGAGTGGACTATCTCTCTAAGTTCCAGTGTAAGCACTTGATATGAAATGTGTCTGATCGATATTTACACTTTTACCTGAAAGATTCTGTCTGCTTCAATATTCTTTCACTTTCATTCAATTCTATGAATATCATCTTGCAGCTTCGCAATCTTTATGGCCAGTTGCCAGCCTGTATCTTGGTTTGCACTGTAATTACATAAAACAGGTGGAAATTATCCTAACTTAATGACTAAACATAAATTATGAAATATTAAACTTTCACACATTTCACCAAGAATATTGAATTTAATAGTGAGCAATAAATTTTACTACTCCTTTGCACTTGCGGTGTGGTTTTCCTCAAACGCGAGAAGTGTGCGGTATTGGGAGTCTGCTGCTCAATGAATCATTTGATATTGAGAACTACAAAAACGTCACTAATGAAAAGAAAACATAACCCTGGGACTCTCATATTCAGAAAAAAAGTCCCAATAAATCAGATATGTCACTCAAGGACTGTTTCCATGATATTGAAGTTTAAAGTATCACGCTAATTGCTGATCGGAGTAATTGCTTTAAACATCTTTTTTACACCAGTGTTGATTAAACTTAATAAAAAATTAGCCACAAATTGCAGCAATTTGCCTAGCCTATAGGATGGGGAGAAGGGGGGGGGGGGGGGTAGCAGTTATAAACACCCAAGCCCATACTCTATAAAACTGCATGCAACCCCGCGCCCCTCCCCCCCCCCCCCCCCCCCCATGCCCCAAACATGTTTTGGTAGGAAGGCAGGTTGAACAATATTTACACATTTTCAACAAAAAATTCAATGTGTTAAACAAAATGTGAAATAATGTAATAGAATACCAAAGCGGTGTCATCATTTGTCTTTTGTCCATCATTATGCATGTTTGGGATTCTTAACAACATCACTAAAGAAAGAGATTCACTGGTTTGGCAATGTTGCGCCTCGTGCATCACCCTCTGGCACGAGATTCGCTAATCACAATGCCCATATGGTTTTAGTGAAACACATTGCCATCGCGTGGTTGCTAGGGATGTGGGGAGAGTCCATCATGTCCAACATACCACAACATTACGGCTTTTTCAATGTACATGAATAGCGCTTTGAGAGGCTCGCTGAAAACCCTAACCCTAACCCTAATCCCTCCCATGGCACTTGTATCCTTCAGCAAGATATTTTATCCACATTGCTGCTCTCCACCCAGGAGTATACATGGGTACCTGGTAGGAGGTGGGCGATTATGTGAATGATCTTGACCCAGTGCCGCTATCATGCAGCGGGCAAGGAATACTCCCCAGGGAGTGGAGATGGTGCACATATGTGTGCATGATATATTCCTGCATCCAGTGACCAGGGGATCTGATTGTAACATCCTACTTAATTCAGTCTCCAGACTGCGATGGGAAAGACCCTCTATACCTTTTAAAAAAATCCTCACTGACGTGCATCAGTGATATAGAGGTATTATCATGATTATGGTATATGAACAGGGTTTTAAGGGTTAAGTTCTGCCCATTTTCGAAATCACCCCCATCTAAAGTCTACAAACACACCTTGAGGAACAAACTCTCATTCCTCCATGGTGTGACACATTACTAGTATCAGGATTTATGGGCTTCTAGCAAAATGGGTCATACGTACTTGATTTGAAACCCGCATAAATGAACCGTTGCTATGACAGCCACATAAATACCACATGAGCAGGATGTGCACATCATTAAAGATTACCCTTCCAATAAGACGGTGGAAATGTGCTCTCTGAATGATGTTTTATGCAGTCAGGGGCGTTTCCGTATCCACCCACCCCCTACAGCCCGGTCCAAATCAACAAGTTCTGACGGGAGCGGGGAAGTCATGTTCCATCGCAATATTGATTCATGTTAATCAGAAACATTCCATTCTCGAATGAAAGGATATATCTTACCAATAATGTACAGATCTGTAATATTCTGAACATGAAAGCTTTTCAGTTTGCGCCTTAGGAATCATGAATAAGCAAGAGAATGGGGGTCTTGGGTATTGGTTGCTAAGTATCATGTCATAACCCAAGCCGTAACCTGGGGCCATATTCATGAAAGCTTACTAGCCCAGTTGGTGATTACCACCAATGCATGCAGCTGAATGCACTTGAGCAACTAAGTAGGCTTAGTAAGGTTTCATGAATATGGCCTCTGCTGGATTGTGGCCCTGCCTGGCAAGGAATACATATAGCTTCAAGTTCCCAACTTGACATCTTTTTCTCTGGTTTCTCTCTAACAGAATGATCAATGATCATTGATAAAGCCCTACCCTGAATTAAAACAAAATATGTCTAGTTAGTCAGTACAAAATAATGATATTCTGCATATTTAGTAATGAAACCTATTTGATAAAAATGGATACAATTAATACATAACTAGTTTAGGGCTTGACACATTAATATTTATGGAATAACTAAATAATAGTTTAATTACACCATATCAAATCATATGGATGTAAAATTATATCATTTTGCAATGTTATTTAATCTTAATTAATTGTATGATGATATGTCAACTTATTGTCAAATTATGTGACAAGTGGAAAACAAATTTCTATGCATGTTATGTTCATGGACGCAATAAATTTCAATTCAATTCAATCGGTCTTATTATTACACAGAATACCAGTAGAACAAGGATTATATCACTTACGATATGAGCTTCATGCTCCGTTTCAGGTGAAATGCAGTTGAAGTGATGTCATATCAGATTAGACACTGCTAACTGTATTATCTCATTTCCTCAGTTCATAACCAAATCATAACTGTCAAGTCACTATTGATACTGACATTTCATTTGCAAGTCATACTGTTTTTCATCCCAAAGTGTCATTGTGTATCAGTTTCTGCTTCATCAAAGGAACCTGAATTTCATCTCTTACCTCTCTCTTGTTTGAAAAGAATACAAAACAAATATGTTCATAATATTAAGTAATAATTATAATGATATTCATAATAACACTAATAATATCATTATTAATAATAATAATGATTATAATAATAATAATGATTATAATAAATAATAATAATAATATTTTTTTAACATTGGTATAGCACTTCATATATTGTTTCACAGCACAATTAACATTAACAAAAAACATCAACGACCGGTCAAACAGGAATATGAGCTAAACCTGAAAGTGATCATTCTGGTCCCTTTACCCAGTTTTGATAATTTAATCAAGCTGAACTACAAATTTGAGGTGGCAATCAGACCTGACCTTGGCAATGTATCTTTCAATTGTAGTAAAGCTATCTTGAACTCAAAGCAAATTCTGAATTAATAAAAGAATAGAAGTGTCAAATAAACAAATATGACAATTCACACTGGATTTTCTTTAGGTTTCAGGTCTCTTGTTTTTGTATTCATCTTGTATTAAACGAAACAATGTTTATAACAGCATTTAAACATTAACAACACTGAAAAATTCATTATAAAAAAGAAAAAATGAAACATTTATGAGAATGCAGAATCAGCAAGAAAGAGCATCAAGTCAAGCAGGTGAAAATGTAAAAATATAACTTATTTGCAAAAAGTTGTGAAGCTACGTTTGGCATTTTACATTGAACCCAAAAAGAAAATTCTATCATGGACATGAAAGAAAGACTAAGAGACGCAGACTAGGTGACTCACAAATTGTTCTCACCTCTTTACATGCTCCCCATTTTCCCAGCGATAAGCCAAATCTTTTTTGATAGCCTGCTGAAATTCTGGACATAAAAGTCAAGGGCTTAGGTTATATTTGTCCTAAGAGAATACCCCTATAGCATGACAGAGTCAATATCTGTCTGAACTAACATGACCCTAAACACTGCGTTAAAGGAGTAGAAAGACCTTAAAATGAGGTCATTCAAATTATGCACACAGAAAAAAAAACAGATATTGGCAAACCTTTGATCAGAATTGGACAACTAACAAACTACCTATGATTTTTTGTTTAAATTAGAATCACAAGCTTTAAAGGGAATATACTGTACTGGGAAGACGAAGAGCCTTCGAAAGGGTGATCGTGAGCAATCTTCTTGCCATTGGTATTAGATTCATGTATTGCTCATTTCAGAAACTTGCTGAAAGTTATTTGCCCTCAAATGATCCACATTTCGAGTAATTAGTGATTAAATCATAAATCCTTCAAATGTTTGGCCCGGACATTACAGCATTCCAAGTACAGTATTCCCTTAAAGAGCTTCATTTGTTCCATAAATAAAAGGGATGAGTTTTCTCTTCTACCTTATTATGTAGACTCCACGACCATGCAACTCGTTATTGTCCTTGTGAGCAATTCATAAGCCCTTGAATTGGTGTGAGCAGGACACAAATAGACAATATCTTGCATGATGAAGCTGAATATTGTAAATGCAAGATTTTTAGAGTTTAGTTTAGTTTAGAGTTTAAAACTCAATTTATCACCACTCTTCGCCTCATTTTGTCTGATCTGATAGAAACCAATTTTGTTCTGAAGGGATTCCTTCTAATTTAAATTGTGGTATATCCCATTTGCAAACCCAAAGTAATATCATGGTACATCAAAGAAAAAAACTGTAATAACCTCACACAGAATATATATACACGACGAAGAGCAGTAAGTGTTCCATGAAGTATTTGAATCCTCTGTCACAATCACATTTAATTTTTCACAAAATCTACCTGCAAGTACGTGGATACATTATTCTTGGGGTTCATGCAAAGTTTCACAGAATTTGCATGGTACCATGAGCATTCCACGCAAGCAAATAAAAATTATTAATACAAAACTTAATTCAAAAAACTTTCTCAGACGAAACTCTCGGATTGTTAAAGTTCCCACTGGAAGAAAGTTGTACAAAATACTACTGGAAGGTCTGCTGCTCAGTTTGCAAAAAATGGACACGCCACCTTTAAACTCAAAACACGGGCTATCAGGACCTCGGCACGGAAAATTGAATTACCCATAATGCCCCGTTGACTGATTGCAATTAGTCCCCCTGAAGATGAGGGACTGTGATCAGTGGCTGGCCGACATTCTAAGCCGATATCAAATGTGAGGATTATGATATCCTGCAGAAAGGTGAGCCATTTTCTCCGTCTGCACGTGGGTCTTTCTCTTTTTTTTATGTAAATGACAGAGAGTCTACATCAGATATGAGTGAGGTAATCACGTCCATACTGGCCACATTCCTGTGGAGAGTTCTGGGATACCTGTCCATTTTTATTTTCATATTTTGACTATAATCCCTTTTTTTTGTTGGTTTACAGAATATCAGTGGTGTGGGGAGTTTATGGGGCAGACGTATGACAGACCAAAATAGACTTGTTTTAGTTGTATCTCATTTCTTTGTCATAGAATAATGTGAAATATGTCAGTAATTTGAAGCGTTTATGAGACAGGTAAAAAGAAATTTTCACAAGAGTCATTACAATCATAACTTGTTTTACTTCAAAGAATGGATTCAGGGCCCCTGGGAGATATAGTAATAAAAAAGCTGAGTAGGCCATTTTAATAAGCATATTTAATATAGCCTCTTTTTTTGCTGGTACTCTCTCTGCAAAAGAAAATTTAATTCCTTGAATAAATAGACCAATTTAATCAAAACTCATTGCTCTTTCATATATTGCGAATGATATGAAGAGCCTAGGAATCTTGCAAAGCAAGGTGAAAACCTTTTTTTTTTAAGTTCACAGATTGTAAGTGTCAAAGGGAGTCCTAAAGCAAACATAATAAAATTAACTTTTAATCGTGCCCAACTTTTGTTTCACAGAATACTAAATATAAAGGTAGCTTTAAAGCAGACATGATCAAATTCTTTTAATCATAACCAATTTGTCCTTAAAATAGAATGCTATTTTGCAGAATGAAATAAACAGGTTATTCACATCACACATCATATAACTTTTCTGTTATATAGAATGTTATTAAAGGGATGATTCAAAACAGGTATACACATATGTTTATATTTTAAAATCATACGTGATCCTTCTTGATGAGGAAAGCTGGAAAGCACAATTAAAAAAAACTGATTTGATTTCCTTTCATTGCTTTTCATAAGGGGAGTCTTTGAAACAGGCAGAACAAAATTCAACATCTTATTTAACTCATAACTCTATTTTCTTTGATATAGAGTGCTATTAAGGGAATTATTCATTTTAAGCTAATATGACAAATTTTGATTATAACTGAGTTGTCTGTCATAAATTGTTATTGATTAGGAAAGTGTTGAAGCAAGACAAGGACCCTGAAATCATAACAATAACATTGTCTTTCGGACAATGTCCTCAATAAGGGAATCTTTTTAAACAGGTAGAATTAAATAAACATGTTCTATAAACCATAATTAAACTTTTTTGAAAAGTCATGAAGGGGATTGTTCAAAGCAGATAAAACAAAATCTTTCTTTTGTAGAATGTTATTGATTAGGACAGGTCTAATTCAAGCCCAATAAAATACCTGACTTTCTAGCAGACAATGTTACTGATAAGCCAAATCTTTGAAGCAGGCAGACTACAGGTTGACTGTTTTGATCACGGAATGTGAGTGATTTGGGGAGTGTATGAAACAGGCCAAGGTGGGAGTATAAAGTAGGGTGCAGGGAATGGCTTGATAAGTTCAAGCGACTGAAAGTTCATCCATTCAGGATAGGTGCATCATGACTAATATTCCCCAAGCTGACTTACTCCAGATGCACCCCCAAAACGTATGAAGGAGATGGGGTGGGGGGTAGGAAAAGGGAAGGGGCACATGATGCTTGTGAGGGGGTGAGGGGTAGGAGGGAGGGGAGAGGTGAAGAGGGGGGGGGGGGGGGGAGAGGAGACAGATAGAAAGATGTGCACCCCCATATCACAAGAAGGGGAGGGGGTGGGGGTATTAGGAGTAGGGAAGGGGCACATGATGCTTGTGAGAGGAGGGGGTGGGGGTAGGAGGAGAGGTGAAAAGGGGGGAGGAGAGAGATAGAGAGGGGCACATGATGCTTGCGGGAGGGGAGGGGGTGGGGGTAGGAAGAGAGGTGAAAAGGGGGGGAGGAGAGAGATAGAGAGAGGTGCATATAGAGAGATGCACCACCATAACACAAGACGGGGAAGGGTTTACGGGAATGTGGAGAGAAGAAGAGGAATTAAATATGGAGGAGAGAAGAGCAGGAGAAGGGGGGAGCAGAGAAGGGGGGACACTCCAGATACACAACCATAACAATAGAAGGAAATGGGGTGGGGGTAGGAGGAGGGAGGAAGGGATATACAATATGGAGGAGAGATGAGGGGGGGGGGAGACAGATGGGAGAGATAGAGAGAGGTGCATACTCTAGACACATCACCATAACACAAGAAGGGGAGGGGTTAAGGGGAATGGGGAGAGATAGGAAGGGGAATCTAATACAGAGGAGAGGGGAGAGAGAGGAAAGATACATCTATAGAAGGATGCATACTCTAGACGAGCCACCTCAACACAAGAGGGGGAGGGGTTGAGGGGTGAGATGCAATGGGAAGAGGTATACAATAAGAGAGGTGAGGGGAAAGGGAGGGGAGAAAGAGGGGAGAGACCTAAGATACAAAGAGGGGGGTGGGCAAATTAAGGTAGGGTTAGAGGGAGGGGAAGAGGGCGTGGGGGGGGGGGGAGCAGGAAAAAGGGAAGGGAGGAAGGGAATGACAGCAAGAGAGGCAGAGGGAGGTTGTGTTTTTAAATTTCCTTAAAATAACTTGATGTGTGTGTATGGAGCAACAACAAACAACCAAAGTTGCATTGCAACACACATTTCATTAATACATTTGTGTGAGTAAGCCTACAGATTTTTTCCTCTCTCCTTAATTCACAATCTTCAACACTACAATGTTTTGTACCAGCAAGATTCAATAGTCAATGATGACGAGGACATATTTTGCCTGTTTTTCTCCACATTCACGACTTCCTGGAATGAGACTCGAGCTGAACAATTGAAACTGTTCATTAATACCAAAAGAGGGCAGCATTTTGTTATAAATACTTGCTCAGAATGAAATCACTCCAGGACAAAAATGACAATAACTTTGCTATTATTTGCAAAGTTGCTCTCTATTGTAACTCTCTGTACAACAAACCTTAACTTATCTAAACACAACAAAAAAGTAAGTCCCCCCCCCCCCCCAAGCAAAATATCATAACATTTTATCGAAGAGGTTTTGGGCAAAATGATTTGGCAGGATTAAGTTAAGGAACATTCCTGCCAAATTGTTTTGCCCAAAACCTCTCCGAACAAAAGTTATGCCATTTTGCTTGGGGGGGGGGGGGGGGGGGGACTTACTTTTTTTTGTTGTGTCTATTACAAGTACTAGCCAATTGATGTCTACTTTTCGTATGATGGATCTGCACAAGCTAAAATTTGATATCTATTGTAATTAACAATCTTAATCATTTAAATTGCTTTTGTTTATGAAGCAGGAATTAGTCTGGCAGACGAGGGGTTGAGTAATATTTAGAAAGCACAGTCCTATATGTTTCCCTCATACTGCAACTCAGTTACTTTCACTCGCATCAGATTGGATGGCAAGTCGGGGCGGCAGATCTTCCAATACTCTACCATTCGTGTGTGTTTCATAATCAGCCATTCATAATGTTATTGTATACAAGTAAGCTCAACTCTTCCTGTCTCAGACAAGGGGCTATCATATGGGAATAACATGCATTATTTGTGCACTAATGCCTCACATGCACTTACAGACTCAACACTATTTGTTAGTTTCAACTAATCACCTTAACAATATGGTATCACAGGAAATTGAGATCTTGTCAGGATTCCCAACGATTGTATGATCATATTTCCTAAAAAAATGAAAATGATTCTTCTTCAGCCATGAAAGTTAAGCTCTACTCTACCACTACAGGGTGAGTCAGAAAAAATGTTACACTTTCTTACATGCTCATATTAGAAATACAAGAATAAATCATAATTCTTGTACCAGTGTCAGATAGAGCACCTCTTCCAGTCTTATTTGATACCAGATGAGTGGGGAATCAGTAATGAGTTTCTTGGATAGGAATAAAATAATGGGTCTGGGTAAAAACCCACTTGCACCAATTTCAACAATGCCTTGCATGATTTGGATTCCACTACAAAATAAACTTGGTGCAAATGGGTTTTGACACTTTTATAACCAATGGCTGTTGTGTACTCAACCATAACAACAACACTGAAACAAAGTTTACCAAGTGACAAAGGAATATTCACTCTATCCATACATGCTAGAAATTCTCTCTGAATCCCACATTTTCTTTAAAAATACTTAATTTAAAAAGTGTAACATTTTTTTCTGCCTCACCCTGTAGAGGTTTGTGACTGGTAGCTGGCTAGTTAGACAATGAAACAAACACAGGAAATGGGTAACCTAGCTGGCATTATATAATCCACATGATAAGCCTTTGTTTATATATATAGGGTGTATCAAACAAACACATGAAGAAAAAAAGATGATCAACTGATTTATGGAATAACATTGTTTTTTAGTATCTGTAATCAATATGAAAGGGTAGCAGATCAAAACACTGATTGAAGTGATTTTATTCTTTTTAAAAATGTTTTCTTATTAAAAGGAGAACTCCAGTCCATTAATAAGTTGCTGTAAGAAGCAGCAGACAAATCTGATTAGAAGGGGAGCAAAATTAGTTTGAGAAAAAATATGATTAAGAAGAAAGTTATGAGTGATATCTATCTTGAAGGAAGGTTCTTGCATGATGAGAAGTACAAAACAAGTTTCATGATACACCATGTGACAGACACCATGGGCCTGTTGAGCTATTCTTTCAGGACAGCTCTGAAAAGAACTGCTGAGATAGCGAGGGAGAAAAGGAAGAAAACAAGAATGGAGAGGGTGAGAGTACAGTATGGTTTGTGAGAGTTTTCCTCTCATTCTTTTTGGAAAAGCACTGAAATGAGCTGCGCAGAGAGCGAGTGAGAAAAGAAAGAAAACAGATAGAGTAGAGAGGGTAAGGATGGAGTATTCTTTTCAAAAGTTTAGCTCTTGATAAAGTTTTTCTCTCATTCTTTTTGGGATAGCTCTGAAAGGAGCTGCTCGGAGAGCAAGAGAGAAAAGAAAGAAAACATTTTAAGTGGAGAGGGTGAGAGTTGAGTGTTCTTTCTGAGAGGTTAGCTCTGATAAAAGCTGTTGGCTCAACGTTTCAAATGGGTTGACAGATCTTCGCCAGGAGTGACAACAATCTGTCAACAAGTTCAATAAACAATGAGAGTTAGTTCTAGAATCAAGAAATGTTCAAATGCAATCAATTTTAGGGAGACAAATCCCTTAGAACATCAAATCCCAAATTCCCACTAACACATGACTAGCACTAACACATGAAAAGCTAGGAAATGCGAAGACAATACTTGTATTGAAATGTACTTTGCAATTGGTTTGTTTTGACTAACCATGTAGTCCTGGCCCTGAAGTAAAAACTATTAGAACTTTAAATACGATGAGGTCTGACGAAACAAAAGGGAGATATATCTGAATGACTACCATGCAGAGAGCACCGATTTCGATCTACTAGTAATCAGTTATCATTAATACACATGTGTGCAACGTCTGTCAATCCAACGACCTCGTCACTACCAATTTCAGGTGCTAGGAGGAACACAACTCGCAGACTTGTTTTGGCAACGTACATTCGCCTGTGAATATCACTATAGCGCAAGCAAGCACCAATGCCATGGGTGTGCCAAGGGATTTTTTGTTCACCGCAGGCAGACGCAATCCTGGCGAGGGATCTAGAGTGGTATTCTTAAAACAAACTTCAGTGTTGAATTAAGTTTTGACTTTAGTCCCCTATGATCCATGACTGTCATTGGCCTATTGGCACAGATTTTGTTACGTAAGTTGGATTTCAGAATAGTATATCAACTGGGTTCTTGGAATACCCCCTGGTCATCATAACAACTGGACATTAGAACTGGGCAACTGGACTTTCATTTATGGTTCTTGCATCGCTCGATGGGCACAGATCTAAGACCGTGGATAATTCAGCTGAGGGGTGAGTTTATCAAGATTGTTGTTTTGTTCTCTGCCAGACTCCATACTTCCCTATGGAAAGTCGATCCTGAACTTAATTTTAAAATGTCATTTCAGAATTTGAAGAAAAGAAGAAGAATCCTATAAATGCAGGGCAGGGGAATGAACAGAAGATGATACATAAGAACATCAGTGGGTGGTGTTTCACCAAGCTTTTCGTAAGTTACGAACAACATTTTGCACGATTGGTGACCTGTGTTTATGCTAAATGAGATACCCCACTTTGTTCCTGACTTAACGTAGTGCAAGTAATTTCAAACAATCCTAATCAAATTTGACAAATCATAAACTTTGTATTCAGACCTTTGTTAGCAATAAGAATTCTGATTTTAAAAGATCAGATTTCAACTTAAGATGATAGGAATCCAAATCATTAAGAACCTGATTTCCCACAAGAACAGGTCACCAGTCGTGAGTAGAGTCATTCATAGATAACAAACACCTTGGTGAAACACTGATGTATGTTACACAATTATTATGTCAGTGATATTGAAAACATGTTATGTAGACTATTACTACGAGTACCTTTTCAAGGAAAAAGTGGACTAGTACATGCAACTTTACAATGTAGATCAAGCTTGATGGAAGAATCAGTCACACTCTGTTGAGATTAAGGACACACAGCCAGGGAACAGCTGTACATTACATAATTTCAGGGTCAAAGCCGTCACTTGCTTATACAATATTCTTGGTACCAAGTTATGGAAAGCCCAATGGTGTGTTACACGTGTGTTATCATGGGACTGCGAAAGTTAACCCTGTCAGTACCAAAATATGAAAAACCCAATGGTATATAACACATATGTGTGCCCATGGTTCTGAGAAGTTTAACCTTCTTGGTACCAAGTTATGTAAAATACATTGGAATATTACACATGTGTGCCCAAGGCCCTGAGAAGGACAAAAATACTGAGTACCTGCGACAAACATCATGAAATTTGGCATGGGTTAGCAATAAACTCTACCAATGAAATATATGAAATCTCACAGGCATAACTTTACACACTCTCTCAAGAAAAGTGATGAACTATATTCTTGTTTATGTTTGAAACATCCCATTGCTTTTTAACCCTTTGGGTGCTAAGTAAGGTGATACTGTAAGGGGATTGTGTGCATTATGTGAGAGCAAATTCACATAGTGGCACACAAGAGGTTAATAGCCACCATCATCTACATTTATGTACACAACCGCTCAAAGGAATTGGCAATGGGAAAGGGAAAAGGAAGAAAGGGAAGGAGCCGCAGTTTTGAACCATGGTATATTTTGTCCAGTTCAGCATGAAACACGATGCTTTAGCCTAAAAAGCATTATGTTTCATGCGGAACTGGACAAAATAAACCGCGGTTTAAGACTGCGGCTCCTTCCCATTCCCTTTTCCTATGCCAATTCCTTTGAGCTGTAGTGTACATGTACAGTACCATATTGCGCCAATCAGCGCATTGGTCATCATTGCACTACTATCCTTTAAGCATTAATTTAGTGCAGGGAACTGGGATGTTCGCTGTTGATGTCTCTGCTCTCTAGTCTACAGGAACTGCTGAGTTTTGGATGCATTGTCCAAACCTCAAACCAAAATCTAGCAATCAATGTCATTCCGCTTAGAAACAGGTCATAAAGAGTTCATAGTCACTAAGCATTCATGCAGAGAAACTTCTGAGTTCAACTCTTTTCATAGTGCATTACATAAGAGCTACAACTGGCAGGTTATGCAAGCTTTTTGCTTGTTTCAGTCTGATAAAGCCGCAATTTAAACTTGGGCTAATTACCCATCCAGAATCAGAAAAAAGCAAGCATTTTTGTCAGCTGTAGGCTGACGTAGATGCAATTAAGCGTCTTGTCAAAAGTTCAAGACAGAAAAGACAGTGGTTATGTCCGGGAATCCCGCATGTGACCTTTTACTTAAAAGGCTCGATAATCCCCTCCTTTTCAATATATGGCGTTCTTTTTGTTCAATAGACGGGTGCGGCCCTTTTCCTACTTTTCATACTAAAATACTATGTGGCAGAATGAAACAAAAGACTGGACGGACTATTCTTGGAGCGCTGGCCTTTATAGTGTTTTCAAATTTCATATCGCTATTCAGGAAGGACAGAAGTATAAAGGCCCATCTTTTGTCTATGAGACGCGGTGGAGACGGATAGCATGTTTTGGCAAGGAGCCTTATGAAGAGAGTCTATAAAAGGACATCTCACATCTACATTAGATCTCCACAGAGCGTCTACAAGTTTAACTCTGTGTGTGACACAATTCATTTACAAGTAATACACACAAATCCAATAGAGTGTGCAGTTAAATCTGACATGCAAAGAGCAAATACCATTATTGTCCAAAAGATTAGCTGTACATGTATGTCTGATTTATACCTACATTGTTACTCTTTCTTAGCAGAGAATGTATGACACATACACTACAGCTCAAATGAATTGGCATAGGTTAAGGGAAAGGAGGGAAAGGGAAGGAGTCGCAGTTTTAAACTGCGGTACATTTTGTCCAGTTCAGCATGAAACATGATGCTTTAGCCTAAAAAGCATTGTGTTTCATGCTGAACTGGACAAAATATGCCACGGTTTAAAACTACGGGTCCTCCTTCTCTTTCTTCCCTTTCCCTCTCCCTATGCCAATTCCTTTGAGCTGTAGTGTATGTCTGACGTATGCCTACATTATTACTTTTTCTTACATAACACATATAACACTATAACACATATATCTAAAAACATTTAGAATACTTTGCTGGAAAGACAGAGTCACTCAATTTTGCTAAATATCTTAAAGAGGCACAATTTGTTAGATGACTGCCAATATTTCAGTGTATTTTACACTTCACAGCATTTATTAAAGAGTATTTAAAAAACCAGTTAGATCAAGTCTTACCAAAGAGAGAGGTGTACTTCTGTCATTGTTTTTTTTTCTTCATAATGAGGCAAAGCTTCTAGTATGGATGACATCTGGTTTCATGTAATGAAGTTTCACACTTCACAAATTCTGTTATTTTTCTGAATGTTCAAATCCAGTTATAGATCATCTCCTCCAAATACAGACAGGAAATGAGAAGCAAAATGATATAATCTGTTATTTTTTCTCATAAAAAGACAAAGTTTTATAGAATGGGTGACATCTGGTTCATAAATGTCACAGTTCGCAGAGTTCATTAAAAAGTGTTGTCAAAACTGCAGAAATATCTCCTCCAAAAGATAGAGAGGGAGAAAAGTATAAATAAATAACATATTTTTGTTATAATGAGACAAAGTTTTATAACAGGGAACATCTGGTTTCAGAAGTTTCACATTTCATACAATTCATTAAAAAGTGGTTCAAAAGTAGCTCAATTCGATCGGGGAGATAGATAGATAGATGCTTATTTCATTTTTTTTTCATAGCAAGGCAAAATTTTATTGAACAGGTGACATTTGGTTTCGTAAGTTTCACACTTCACAAATTTAACTACAAAATATTGCAACATAAAAAAGACATCCCGCTTCCCAGAGAGAGAGAAGTACAATTACTTCACCCGTCTTTTATCACTCACAATAAGTTTTATAAAACTGCTGGTGACATCTGGTTTCCTAAATTTCACATTTCACAAAGCTTGCTACAAAGAATTTCAAAACCACTTAGAACAACACTTCCCAAAGAGAACGAGAGAGATACATCATCAGGTCATCCATAATTTTTTGCTCATGATGAGACAAAGGGCGTGTTTATCAAATCTTTTTTTGGTAGAATTAAGGTTTCCAAACGCATTTAAACGAGTTGATAAACACTAAGGTGTTTTAATTATGGGGTTTGGAAAGCCGTTTTGAAATGCGCAAATTTGTACGATCCTAAATGCGTTTAAAGAAGCGAGATTAACGCAAAGCTGTTTTGAGACGCGTTTAAACCACGTGTTTTCGGTGACAAGGCCGGTTTTTCACTTGGGCGATCGAGTTGATAAACGCACCATTTTTAAACGCGTTTGGAAACGCGTTCGTAAAGGCCTTTGGAAACGCGTTTAAATTTCTGAAAATTTGATAAACACGGCCAAAGTTTTATAGAAAGGGTGAGAATCGGTTTCATAACCTTCACAGAGTTTATTTAAAACATGCTTTCAAAAACTGCAGGAAAATCTCTTCCCAAAGAGATACAGACAGAGAGAGAGAGAGAGAGAAAGAGAGAAGTAGAACTATTCAACCCATCATTTATTTTTCATAATAAGACAAAGTGTGATTTAACAGCTGATGACGCCCAGTGTCACTGCATAAGTGTTTCATAGTACATTACTCCTCATTACAATGACCTCATGTGTACCAGGAATCATGTTAACCACACCGCAACATGATAGCAACATCGTGGTAGGCGGACATGCACATACGAGCATCACATGTCTGCCCCACAACTTCATTAAAACTCTTTGTTTTACATGTTTTGGACATATTAACTCCACTCCAGAAACTTTATATCCTAAATGTCAGACTTTAAATGGAGAGTTGACTAGGGATTGAACATTACTCTTATGTTAAATGGAAAGTTCACCCTGAACTTAAATTTGTTTGAGTTACAGTAGAAAAATTAAAGCAACATATTGGTGGAAGTTTGACAAAAAATCTGTCATTATTAAGATTATTAAGAAAGTGATGACTTTTTAAACTTTTAATTTGGTGACATTTTGCACTTACAAGTAGCTCTCCCATATGTTGCTCTCTCCCTGTTTTGATAAAGGAAATATTTTTAAGAGAGGAATGTGTGTAAAAACACATGTCTAAAGATATATCAACTGCATAGGTAAAATAGTTATATCCTTTTGAGAAAATTGACATTTTCAAAACTATTAGTACACAACATATGGGAGAGCAATTCGCATGTGACATCACACGATATAAACTTATAAAAACCACATCTTTCTTATTCTTGATGGATTTTTGTCAAACCTTCACTAATATGTTTCTTTCATGTTTCTGCTTTTTTACTAAAACCAACGGAACTTTGGGGTAAACTCTGTGGCTACCTGACAATCCATTTGGCCACCTGGATATCATGCACAAGTGGCCATACTGCCCAACTTTAAGCCATCACTGTGTCATTAATAATGCATGATGCTTCTGACAGAAAAGAAGTTGCGGGCTGGCATGTGTTTTAAGCACAATGACCATTGTTGTGTTCTGAAATACTGATACACACATTTGTCCTAAAATGAAAATCTCATGGAATATTCAAAGGATCATTCAAAGGAAAATAATTTATGAAATGTCACAAAACTGGTCTTTAAAAAATTTGACATCCCTTTACTTTATGATGTGTCAATTTCAACTTGATTTGGGTTGAAATTGATTTTTGATTATTGTTCAAAAGGGTCAAAATGTTTTTTAACACCTAGTATTTGGCAGCTCTGTATGCCTCCTTCATTTCACGTGCACTGATCTGATTTAGTTTCCATTACTTCAATGGATATCATAGAAGTACTGGCATCCCTTTAAACCACGCAACACTGTTTATCATCAATCAAACACAAATCCAGGGCCGTTTAATAGCAACCAGTAGAAAGTTGTCAGTGGTCAATCGGACCGGTCAGCGGGCACGTTTCCTCTCATGCAACTCCACTCCACACCACCCCGCAAGGACACTCTATCTGGACGGTACGATATCGAATGGTAGCGGGGAGTTCCAAAACAAAAAGGAGAAGCTGTCTAGGGGAAGTCTGATGTGATCTATTTATCTCTATCAGTCACAATAGTCCGACTCAGTCCATCGATCTGGTTGTGGAATTCGACAGATTTCTCAGCTCCTTATACTTTTGACAGACTGTATGTACGCCTCAGATTAGGGCTAGCGTTATGAGATCTAGTGCATTCTACACAACCAACGTGTGATTCTATTAAGGTGTTGACGACGGATAGTGTCATTTGTTGCATCCTTCTAGCTTGATCTGATATATATTGGGCTGAAAGACTGGATCTGATATTCTAATCCACGAGTATAAGACTGGGGTGAGTATATCAATTAGAGTAATACATTTTCATTATACTACCTTCCTACTGCCAGTCAAGGCCCTGTTGCATAAAACTTGCCATTGATGGTAACTTTCCAATCAATGGTAATTTCTATGGAAACCTTGAATTTGATTGACTGTCTAGTCATTAATGGGAAATTTTATGCAATAGGGCCCAGTTTTTTTATCCTCATTGCCCAAAATCTACAAACAAGCTGAACCAAAAATATTGCACTCCCAAGAGTAAACAAATTATATTTTATGAGCAAAATTCATGATATTGTGTGGTAAAAAAAAGAAAAATTTTCAATGGTAACTGCAGAATTAGACTAACAAAATCATGAACAATTTCAACCATATTGTTAAAGCGAGCAAAAAAGAGTTGCACACTCTGGCAGTAGTTTTGCACCGATATACATTGTACACAAATCGTATATACTGTTTGGCATCTCTGGAAAACTAAGGAGCGCTTAATGCTTAATTTATGGGTAAAGTAGTTGATGGAAGATGCTGCCGTGCAGTCATCGAGTGCCAACGTGCTATCCATCTCTCTGTCTATCAAGCCCACTTCACTCCACTAATGAAGGAAGACCTCTTCACCAACTTCCCATCTTACTTGGTCCTGTCCTCTTCTTGTAACACTCCCATGTTTCTTCATCCTCTCAATAGCAATACAGGAAAAGCCCATTAATGTAATACACATTTCTTGCACCTACGCTACTGATAGGGTTAACCCTTACATTACCAGGCCTTGAAAACTACTTCTCATACCCAACTTCACATACACGTATTCATGCCAAAGGTAATGAGAGAGTAAATGCCATCTCTCCAGCCATCTCAGTTCCAGCCTAGTGTATAGTGTACATTTTTTGGGTATCCATTTGGTTAATTTGTCCGTCAATGTAGAGTCTTTCCTCCTGACTGGATAACATGCCTACCTTCATTTTTTTGGATTTGACTGTCTTGCGCTAATGCACATCCTTGCCATAATGACCTCTGATACATTTTGGGACAACTGATACTACAAAACCCATAGAGCAGCAGTTGATACAGCACACAAAGTGTTAACATTTATGACAAAACATTTATCAAGAGTATGTCAATGTTCACCCATTCTTTGAATTGCATTGACTCGACAGTGTGAGGACTTTCTATGCATTTTGGCACAAGTAATTCCCACAAAAAAAACATAGGGCAGTAGTTCATCTGGCATGCTAATAGTCAATATATATGACAAAACATTTCTTAAGAGTTTGTCAATACTCACCCATCCTTAGAATTGCATCAACTTGAAAGTGAGAGCACCTTAATAACAGAGACCTAAGCAGGCAATCTATCTTCTCTGTCTCTTGGTTTTGATAAGGAGCTTGCCTTCTTCTACTGTAAGTGGCTTCTTATGTCAGTGGTGGGTTGAAATATAGACTGATGTATGGTGATTCAACTTAAAGGAAACATCCAACTACGGACTACTGCTGCGTTAACATATAAGCGGGTAATGGGTGGCTTGATATATAACCTGATTCGATGTAGAGTAGAACATCCACCTACGGACTTACACTACAGCTCAAAGGAATTGGCATAGGGAAAGAGAAACGGAAGAAAGGGAAGGAGCCACAGTTTTAAACTGCAGTATATTTTTTTTCCAGTTCAGCATGAAGCATGATGCTTTTTAGGCTAAAGCATTGTGTTATCATTTTTACCAGTATAAAATATTTTATGCTGGTAATATATTTACTGGTGATATATTTTTACCAGAAAAAATATATGGCAGTTTAAAACTGCGGCTCTTTCCCTTTCTTCCCTTTCCCTTTCCCAATGCCAATTCCTTTGAGCTGTAGTGTAGGCTGCGTTCACACACAGAAGTATTTCGCCGCTGCTGCTAGTCACGTCTACTTTGATGCTCTGACATTTATTGACAGGAATGTGTGTTGGTTTGCACTTACAAACTTCATTCTGAGTTTCTATCACGCATTTATATTTTAAAAAAGACACATAAAGACTTTAAATTGAGTTTGACCCATAACATTTCAAAGTTTATTATAAGCAATTGGAAATGCTCAATGTGTTTGCACATATTAGCATATATTTTCTTTTTGGGTGAAATGAGGCTAGAAACATGAAAGGTCCAAGATACCAGGAACTTTGAAAGAAACCTTACAAACTTTTTGTTTAACTTCTGAAAAAATATGAAAAAAATATATATTTACAAAGCAGACATATTGTTATCAATATTTCAATGAAGTGACAGGTTCATACTTTAATAATGCCAGGAACAACAACATATATGTGCCTACGTCAACAGTGGAAGTTATAAAATATTATTGCTCTTAATAAAGTTATATCATGAAAGTGAATCACCTGTGGATGTCATACTAGTAAATGTCTAGATAGAATGACGTAAGTGTTAATGATATTGAGGAAACTTGTGTTGGGTTCATTCGGCTGAAAGTGCTTTAAACTCTCATTGTGTTATCTCTCCATCTTGCTTGCAAATGGTGAATTCCTTTTGAAATTCATTCATTTTCTCTTTTTTTTAACATTTCACAATGAATTCCATCAGCCATGCAAGTGATATAATATCTGGTGATCTTGCATGCAAATGATGAGTTTCTCTTTTAATCTTGAGTTTCTCTTTTTCTCTTTTATCCATTTCTTCTCTGCAGACGGTTCACAATGAATTCCACAAGCAATACAAGTGGTTTTGAAGACACCGTTGCGCAAAAAGAGAGGATAATCGTCGCCTTCTTCTACGTCATCGTGGCAACGTTTGGCACCTTTGGGAATATTCTGGTGATCTTGGCCATCACATTGTCGAAGAAGCTCCAGACCCCAACCAACGCGTTCGTGCTTAGCCTCAGCATCGCCGACCTGCTGGTGTCCACCATGCAGCCGCTGCAGGTGGTTGGGCTGCTGTCCAGGACGGGCTGGCCGCTGACCGATCAGGTTTGCGAGTTTGCGGGCTCGGTCATCGTGATCTCGGTGACGAGCAGCGTGATCACGCTGGCCATGATCTCCATCAACCGCCACTGCCTGATCACCCGCTCCCGCCACATCTACACCCACATCTACCAGGGCAGGAACGTGGCTTTCATGGTGTTTTTCTCCTGGCTGCTGCCGGCGTCCGTCCTCATCGCGCCGCAGGCCGCTGGTTATGGCCGGCTGGGCTACGACAAGTACACCCACCTCTGCGCCTGGGACTTTGGCCACCCTCTGGCCCGCTTCTACCAGATCATTGCGGCCATGATCGGGGTGGTGTCCTACTCCGTCATCCTGGTCTGCTACTCTCTCATCTACCTGCACTTGCGCAAGCACACCCTGACATTGCACCAGCACTTCAAGCACCTCTCGCCCAACCGCATCGACAAGAAGGTCTACGTCAACGTCAAGATCACCAAGAACCTGTTCTATGTGGTGTGCGTCTACATGGTGTGCGTGGTGCCCTACAGCCTCTGTCTCATCGCCATCTCCGAGACCAATACCGGCGCCCGCCACGCCTCGCTCTACCTCGCCCTCATCCTTGTCGTCAACAGCTGCGCCAACGTCATCATCTACGGCCTCAAGCATCCGCACTTCAAGGTGGTCTTTAAATGCATCATCACATGCCGCCTAGCCAATATCCCACTTCCGTCTAAGTTTTTGAGACTGCTTCTCAAGCAGACGGCGACGGAACAGCAAGTAAATAGCGGTATTGCCTCAGACAGGCCCATTAATTTAAACAGCGATGCCTGGTCATCGCTGCCGAACTCCCTGAGGAAAAAATTGTTCAGCTCTTCTTTGAAGTCAAATATTTAAAACTGTGCTGTGTGTTGAACTTTATGTCAAATTGTGACTATGCTTCAGGAGGAGGAGGAACTGCAAATAAATAGCGCCATGACCTCAGATAGACCAATCAATCCCTGGTTGTCGTTAACAAACTCCCTCAAGAAGAAAAAGATTTCCGCTCTTGCAAAAATCAATTTTAATTTGTGTTGTGCGTTGAACGCTATTTCCTATTGTGACTATGCTTCAGATGGAGAAGAAACCTAAAATAGAAAGTGCTATGACCTCAAACAGACCCATCAATTTGAATGGTACTTGGTCGTTGCTACATGAACCAAACTCCCTCAGGAAGAAACAGATTTCTGCTACTGCAAAAATCAATATACAAATCTGTGCTCTGTGTTGAAAGCTCCTTTCATCTTGTCACTTTCTTCTAATGGCAGTGCAACTACAAATAAGTAGTGTTACAGTTTCAGAGAGACACATCGATGTGGACAGTAATACCTGATCATTCCTAGAGACAATAATGTAATAATACTGGGGACAAAATAATTCAAAATGTGCTGAGTGTTAAACTACATTTCGTCTTGGGCCTTAGTTTTCAAAATGGGAAAGGACAAGAAAGTGTAGTATAACATGAAGAAAAGTCTACAGTTGAAGATATAGCTATTGTCATCTAAAATGTTTATAACCATTGAGGCAAGTCAAACTGGAGATGGGCAACTGACCATCTTGAACTTTCTATTTTCTAGAAGAATGTATAAAGTAGCACATAAGAGAACTTGTTGTCATATGATTCTTTGGTATTTAATTTTATCTTAAAAATCCCAAATTTCTATCTCTTGTGGGATGTTCAGATTAGAGAACCTCACCAAAACATACAGTTCTCCTGTTTTGTATTCCATTTTATCTCAGTACAGAGCCACAATTTCTATCTTTTGTTAGATTATTAGAGTACCATCTTTGTAGTCAAGGACAACTTGCTCATCTGGACATTGCGATCCATTTTTTGGTCTGAATGTATCATTTGGATCTTATAACACTCATTCAAACTTCATGAATACTGGCTAAACAACTGTTGAGTATAAGATCTAAGAACTTGAAATGTTTAACTCAATGATAAAGTAAATATCAAAGTTATGCACACATTTAATATTATGTTTCCAGAAGCTGAAAGGATTACATATAAGGCTGTATATAGTTTATACACGCTATTTAGAAGGAAAACCGGGAGTTTGAATTTTTACTGTGTACTAGCTCTTAGTATGGTACAAGTAACATCGTCTAGATTTTGACAGACTATAATATGCAATATCACATGTAAATATTCTTTCTTTCTTTTTTATATCAGAGGCATATATGCTATAACATTTTAGACTGTAGTTTAAAGCCTTTACAGCCATTATCTGAATTTGAGTTTGAACTATTTTAGTACTACAGGGACAATTGCACAATAGGAATACCCACCTAGCCTAGAATCCTGGGGCCATATTCATGAAACCGTACTAAGCCTAGTTAGTTACTAAAGTGCATCAAAATGCATGCATTGTAGTAACCAACTAGGCTAGTCAGCTTTCATGAATATGGCCCCAGGCTTTTAGAGATATAATCTAAACTTTATCACAAGTACACATTCAGGTCTAGCATGATAAGCGAAATTGGTCTTTTCTCCTGGGCCTCATTGCATAAAACCATTGATTGTAACTCTGACAACAGTGGTAACTACCATGGTAACATCGCTCAATAGCCAATCGAATTCAAGGTTTCCATGGAAGTTGCAAAAGGTAGCAAAGTTCCTGTCAGTGGTAAGTTATATGCAACAGTAGCAGATAAGAGAACTTGTTGTTATATGATTCTTTGGTATTTAATTTTATCTTAAAAATCCCAAATTTCCAACTCTTGTAAGTAAGTTATATGCAACAGGGCCCTAGTCAGTTGAATACATGTGTTAAATAAGAATGAGAGAGTCATTAAGCTACATGCAGCCAGACCCATTTGTTGTAGAGTTTGGATTATAAATGTACATCAACCTAGGACACTAGGGCTATATTCATAAAACCTTACTAACCTAGTCAGTCACTAAAATGCATTCAGCTGCATGCATCCTAGTAAGGTTTCATGAATATGGCCCCTGCTGTCATATACATGAAACCTGACACAGGTTAACTACATGTAACTGTTTAAGTGCATTTAGTTGCATGCATTTTTAGTAACTTGCTAGGTTATAATTTTTTTTTATGAATATAGATAGCCCCCCCCCCCCCCCCCCCCCACGACTCTTGTCACACAAAGGGTTCAGTATAAATGAGAGAAAAATATGAAGTGTACATTTTCTGGTCTATATGTATATTATCTGTATACAAGAATGTATTCTACAATCACAAACCTATGTCAAATACTGCTTTGTACTTTATGCTATTATAATTATGTTGTATTGTATGATGGGTGGAATGCACAGGCTTCCAATAATAAAAGAAAAAGAGAAACAAATCTCATATTGCACTGTTTTCATTTGATTGTTGCAAATGAATTGAGTATATTGTTGTACATCATTCCCTAGTGCAAGGCAGATGTTGGAGAAGGAATTTAAAATTATGTGTGACAGCTTATAACTCCTTCTCTGCCACACTCCATATAGGCCAATGGGAGTGGTATGTACTACCAATGCAAAAATGCCTCAATGGGGTGTAAAAAGTTAATCCTATAATACATCAATCCTAACCCCTTAAGACTCTGACAGAATCCTTACAAAAGCTTATTAAAGAATAATAAGTGGAAAGTGGAAAAATATCACAGTGATAACATCATTACTGTTGATAAAGAGTAAATTTAAAAGAATGTCTTCCAGTTTTGCCAAATACATGTAGATGTGATTGTAAGATAATCAACGAAGGAGGACAAGCATATGAAAAACAGTACTTGATGTAAATTAAAAAGAAATGTGTTGGACAGTTTCAAAGTAATGAATACTTTGCAAAAAATCTGGACAACATCGGCAAGGAGTTTTTAATCTTTGGTCCACAAACTTTCACAAAACCACTGTGGTTTTTCTTCACCATTACAAGAAAAAAAGTTTCGCAACACAATCTCTTGACGAATTGGTTGTGCATGTGGTAAAAAACACTTGATGGAAGAGAGCGCTGATTTGCGTGAGCTAGTGTGTGATGATTTGTACAATAGGCCCATTTACACTGGCAAGCAAAAATAGAGCTATTGTGTGTAGATCAAAATTTTGCACAGAAGAGCAGACTGAAAAAAAGGTCGAGACTGGCAGCAGGCAGTCGAGACTGGCAGCAGGCAGTCGAGACTGGCAGCAGGCAGTCGAGACTGGCAGCAGGCAGTCGAGACTGGCAGCAGGCAGTCGAGACTGGCAGCAGGCAGTCGAGACTGGCAGCAGGCAGTCGAGACTGGCAGCAGGCAGTCGAGACTGGCAGCAGGCAGTCGAGACTGGCAGCAGGCAGTCGAGACTGGCAGCAGGCAGTCGAGACTGGCAGCAGGCAGTCGAGACTGGCAGCAGGCAGTCGAGACTGGCAGCAGGCAGTCGAGACTGGCAGCAGGCAGTCGAGACTGGCAGCAGGCAGTCGAGACTGGCAGCAGGCAGTCGAGACTGGCAGCAGGCAGTCGAGACTGGCAGCAGGCAGTCGAGACTGGCAGCAGGCAGTCGAGACTGGCAGCAGGCAGTCGAGACTGGCAGCAGGCAGTCGAGACTGGCAGCAGGCAGTCGAGACTGGCAGCAGGCAGTCGAGACTGGCAGCAGGCAGTCGAGACTGGCAGCAGGCAGTCGAGACTGGCAGCAGGCAGTCGAGACTGGCAGCAGGCAGTCGAGACTGGCAGCAGGCAGTCGAGACTGGCAGCAGGCAGTCGAGACTGGCAGCAGGCAGTCGAGACTGGCAGCAGGCAGTCGAGACTGGCAGCAGGCAGTCGAGACTGGCAGCAGGCAGTCGAGACTGGCAGCAGGCAGTCGAGACTGGCAGCAGGCAGTCGAGACTGGCAGCAGGCAGTCGAGACTGGCAGCAGGCAGTCGAGACTGGCAGCAGGCAGTCGAGACTGGCAGCAGGCAGTCGAGACTGGCAGCAGGCAGTCGAGACTGGCAGCAGGCAGTCGAGACTGGCAGCAGGCAGTCGAGACTGGCAGCAGGCAGTCGAGACTGGCAGCAGGCAGTCGAGACTGGCAGCAGGCAGTCGAGACTGGCAGCAGGCAGTCGAGACTGGCAGCAGGCAGTCGAGACTGGCAGCAGGCAGTCGAGACTGGCAGCAGGCAGTCGAGACTGGCAGCAGTCTCTAGAGCACTCTAGTTTTATGCTCCACACTCAACCAGGCCGTGAGCACAACAACCTTCCACTATGACTTCCAGAACACAAATGAATTCATAAGAAAGCGTAACAAAAAACCACACTCCCTCAGTACACTTCTTGACCACCTTTCTTTTAAATTGTCAGTCAAGAATCATACTGTAGGGAGGTTATTTGTTCTTTTGAATTCTCATTTGTTCAGTTTCTCTTTAGTCATGTTACTCAATTAAGTTGGGTATTTAATTCAGTTCTGTTTGGAATTATGTTCGCATTATCTTATCAGGAAGTATACTACTTCTCTGATCACCTCCATTCCTTTCCTATTCAGACGTGCTCATTTATTCCATCCCCACACCTGGCTCTTTTGTTGAACATTCTTGATTACTTAATCACCCAGATCATTTACCCATCATCATCAATAGGTAAGGAGACAGGGGTGGGAGAGAGGTGGAATCAGGTACTAACGAGGGTATCCAGATAAACGGGAATGAATGGTGGATGCAGGAAGATCATTCAGGGGAGGACGTCAAAGGAAAAAGTGGCAGGGGGAGAAAACAAATCAGATGAGAGATGAAGGGAGATAATGAAAATGAACTAAACGCGTCAAATGAGAGACAGGGAGGGAAGGAGAGATGTGTGGAGTAGAAAGTCGCTTTAGTAACAAAAAAAAAGAGTAGAGGGGGGAAGAATAAGAGAGAATAAGAGAGAGAGAGAATTAGAGAAAGAGGGAGAAGAGAGATAGAGAGGGAGAGAGAGAGAGAGAGTGTGTGTGTGTGTATGTGTGAGAGAAAGAGAGAGAGAGAGGGGGAGGGGGCGGGGGCCGGGGCGCATGGTAAGTAGTAGTGAAGTCTCTTTTAAATATACATACATCTATTCAGGATATCAGGATTGGCAATCCTGATACAAACATGTCTGTAAGTGCTATTTCCATCCAATTTCTATGAATGCATTTAAAATCATAATTATTTGTCGTACCACCATGCCATCGTTCACTTCATCATTATCATGACAAGATGTGCCTAAGATAATGTCTATTATTCAGTGCCTTAATTTTATGTTTATCTGCTTATGATAAACGTGTGCTTTATGATATATTCTAAGCTAATATATTTGGTATTAATCTGTACGTTTTTACTTCTGAAGTTTTTTTTTTGTATCATGATAATGTATCTGTTTCATCGTACAAGTTGTACAATTCAGACTTGCAATTTTCATAATCATGACATTATAAATTATTGTTCATATTGTAACTCTTGAAACAAATTAAACTGAACGAAAATTACATTTTACGCATATGTTGTCCTGACTACATTATCAATTCTATTGTTTTATTAACTACATTAAATACAATGTGTAATTATTTTCATTATTTTTTATAATTTTATTAATTTCTCTAAATGCCACATATAACATAACCAATAAATATTTGTGCAAACTGAACGGGAACAGACAAATAAAACAGTGGATGCACCATGATATGGTGTGTGTGTGTAGGCCTATGTGTCTAAGAGGGAAACTAAGAAACAGCAAAGGGAGGGATACGCTTGTGTGTGTACGTGTGTCTGTGCCTGTGTGTGTCTATATTATATTCAAAAAGGAGGAAGGAAAGGATACACCTGCAAAGGGCTACCTTTGAATAATTGTGTGTGTCCGTGTCTGTGTATTAACCACTTGAATGCTGCAGGATATAATGCGCATTGAACCCCCTGGTGCTGAGGCATTTTCTACACTGCTAATGCACATGCTACAATCACTCAATATTCATTTATAAATAAAAAACAAACATATATTGTTTTATATAAATGGTGGTTTTCATAGTATACATGTACATATATGTCTATTTTGTCATATAGGCCCATTTATATATATATATATATATCATACATATATAACATATACAGGTTGAAGTATATATATATATATATATATCATACAGGCCTATATACGTGTGAATATTTCATATGTTTCAAAATAAAAAAAAGTTAGGTAAATGTGTTGCTAAAATTATACTATGTATGAAGACATGTGGAACTTTTTTATTTTTTTTGAGAAGCAAAAACAAAATAAAATTGTATTTCAACTTACCATTTGCAGTCTATGTGCACTTTTTCCTCCACTCCAAGTTTGAGTCCAAATATCTCAGTCCATCATCCAAACAAACTTTCCTTCAAGTCCATTCTCTATGTTCCAAAATTCCAACATAAAACACAAAAGGATCCATTCCTATGTGTATTCATTTCATGGTTTGCAAAGTGTCCAGTTATCTCTCAAAGTTTCTAACAAACCAACATACTTTATTTTCGTTTGTCATGCTGCTCAAGGTATTTGTTTTATCTTGGCGACGTTATTGTTTTCCGACGACATCAGACATTCTTTGTGATGTCTTTCTGAGTATGCCAAACTTCCCAACAATTTTTGTCAGGCGAGTGCTGGCATTTGTCACAAACTTTTATGCACATCCCTGGCTTAGTTTTCAGTGATGGATGGCTATGGCAGGTCTTGCACAAGTAGGCTGTGGATGTACGGTGACCTCTAGCGGTGCATACTTTGCAGTTTCTTTGTGTAGTGCCCTTTTTTCCTGTGCTTGGAACTGAAGCTGGAAGATGCATCTTTCCATTCAAGCGCATCCCATCTTCTGAGGGGGGACGTGCTGGACGATGTTGACGCAGCCGATGTTCCTGTGTCCATGCTTTGACAACTTGCAGCACAAACCACCTGAATGACCGTTTCCTGTTCCCTTGCTCCTTCAAGTACAGTCTGTATGCATTATACTGCATCTGTAGAAAAAGACGTATGGCTAGTTTCTGATACCATTTCAGTGTCTTCCTCATTGGACAGAGGCTTTGAAGACCAAGCACCTGATCAGTTTTGTCCACTCCGCCCATGAAGTGATTGTATTCCGAAACACACTTCGGTTTTATTATCCGTTGAGGAGGGTTCCGCCTTGTCATCCTGCCAGTATCAACTGTGGTGCAGTCGTGCATAGTAGATAGCATGTGAACGATCTTGGGCTTGCCCGTTGTCCTATCCTTTGCCTCTCTATACTTCACAGCTAGCAATTTCTTGTTCTCTTCTAAGAAATGCACAATCTGTTCTCTGTCTAGGTTTTCAGCATTCATTTGTTGAGTAGGCATTCTTTGTCTGTTTGGTTTCACAGTTCCACAGAGGTAGGTCTGCTTTGTCTCAAGATATCTCGCTAACTGCGGACTGGTATAGTAGTTATCAGTGTAAACATGATAACCACTGCCAAAGTATGGTTCCAAAAGGTTCAGTGTAATTTGTTCACTCTTGAGAAATTCATAGTTTGGATCTTGGTATGCGATATCACGCTCAGACCCAGTATGAACCCGAAGAGACATGGTAATGCCATCTGAAGTGCAAAGTGGGTAGAGTTTTATTCCTGCACGTGCACGTTTTGTCCTGATAGACTGTTTGAAGATAAGACGACCTCTAAAAAGCACCAAGGATTCATCCACTGAAAGTTCCCTTGTAGGTGTGTACACAAGATGGCATCTTTCATTGATACCATCTATCAATGGTCGGATCTTGTGAAGCCTGTCCCGGTCAGCTGCTGCCGGATCATATCCTGGTGCCAAATTGTCATTGAAATGCAAGCAACGTTTTAGTAGCAAGAATCTGTCCCGACTCATAACAGACCCAAAACTAGGTGTAGATGTCAAAAATTCTGTAGACCAGTAGTCATTGTATTTACCTTTTTTGACCAATCCAGTCAGGAACAGAAGCCCTAGGAATTTTTTCATTTCTTCACAATTAGTTGGTTGCCATAGTCTCAAACGGGATTTGTCCTTCAGTGTTCCTGATGCCGTCTCTGCTTGAATCAGTTGATCCGCAAACTTATTTGTTTCATCAACAATATGCTCAACAATACTGTCTGTGATGTACAGCTCAAAGAAATCAGCGGGTTTGGGATCATTTGGCATACTGTCTTTGATGTTGGCTGGAATACCAGGTACAGCTGTGAACTGATGAATGTTTGGAATGTGGGCTTGAACCTTGTCCCATCTTGTTGGTGCAGCCTCGCGGTTTCGTCGTTGACCACCCTGCCCACGACCACGACCACGTCCTCTAGCTTGTTGACGTCCTTGTTGTGCTGGAGCATCATCCGTGTCACTAGAGTCCACATCATCAGAATCAGAAATATTATGGTCATTGTCACTGACATCGTGATCTGATGGTGGTATGTAGTCCTCATCTGATGAATTGTTATCACCTGGGCCTGGCGGAGGTGGTGGTGATGCAGCACTTGTCGATGGAATGTCTATTCGAGTAAGTCGTACGGAAGACCTACGAGTGCAAGCTCTCACAATTTGCTCATTTTCTCCATCAGAAGAATTTTCTCCATCAGAAGAATTATCTCCACCATCACCTGCCTGTGATTGTGCAGCAGAGACAGTAGGCTGAATGTCAGTACGCCGTTTCTTACGAATGGGACTAGCAGCTGGCGAAATATTTGGGCTTGCACCCACACACACTTGAGGAACAAAGTTTTCATAGTCGTCTGCATCAATTTCATCAAACTCACTACTTTCTGTGTCCATAAAATATTCTTCCTCTCCTTCCGACACCTCAGATCTGTCACTAAATCCAGCTTCGCTCCTATCGTCAAAAGTTTCATCTAATTCCCCCCGATTCACTTTTCCACTGTACGTCGCCATTTTGAACTATGACACAGTAAACATTAGCTATGGAGATGTGTATCGAAGAGCCTCAATAAATCACGGCAAAAGCTTCGATTTTTTTTTTGGAATAGCGCCCTCTGTCGTCCATAGTCTCAATAATGATATTCAGGTGCTGTTCGCACAGTAGGGGTAGGAATAGCGCAGTGCTGACGCTTCAAAACACACAATACCATAAAGACGTAATATTACGTGGTCCGCACAGAATGTACACTTGCAAAATACGTAATATTACGTGGTCCGCAGTCAAGTGGTTAATAGAAATCTTTAAAACAAGAAGAAGGGAGTAGTAGACTGCTGAGCAAAAAGACCATGTAACTTGCTGACTGTAGATGAAGTCTTTTAATAACCTCTTCTGACTTTGTTAGTTGGAAAGCAGGCATTTTGCGTCCAGATCTCACCATCCGTGCCGCATCAGTGCGCGTAAAATTTGTATATATATACACAATCACAAATGACGATATGCAATGAAAATGCGCTCATGAATACCGCGTACCGTATGTGTGTATGAGCATAACCAAAATATATGGCACCTTAATTCATTTTTTAATTGCAGAAAATCTAGCGGATGGTCCTAAGTGAGACCGCTATCACTTCTTCATGAGATTTTGTTTAGTGTAACAACGTATGTAACACAAAATCTGAATGATACAATTTTTTTGTTTTTTGTTCATCATTTTTCTCCTCCTTATATATTAATTATTATGCTTGAGTTGTTTCTCCTTCCTAACACATCCCTGCTAGTATACAACAAACAGCTTAAGCGGCTAGCGATACATCAGGGCATCGTGCATTCAGCGTCTGGTGTTGCTCTACGCTATCTGCACGCAGTACTTTGTTGATACTGCCCTTGCGCTATGACATAGTCATGAATGTCCACAACGGCAAAATGAATATTCACGATAAAATTAGTGTTCCAATATCAATTTATTTCCCAACTCTAGAGGGAGACGTAATAGCAATTATCGGTGTACCGATAAATTATACCAAAAGAAAAAACCCTCAATATCATGAAAACAGAGAAGTTATAAAAATTTCTTTTCTGTGATAAAGTATCCCATTGATATAGATATTTAATGAATATATTTTGAAAATTGATTTTTTAAAATCAACCAATAGACTGCTTGGCCTTTAACATTAACAACAGGTCAGCCCTTGCACATGCATAGCCATGCATCTGGGGGGATCTTTGATTAATTAACCTCCTAAATACCAAGCCAAATACACCAGTTCGTAGTTAGCTCTGGAGCAAGTTTGGTCACTATGACCTTTCCCTTTTTCATTAGGATAAGCAGTTGATTAATATATCATTTCAAAAGGAGATGTTACGTAATGTGCTTACCCGACATAGCAATTTGCGATATTCAACCTCTAATAAAGGAACCATCTCAAAACAGGTGACAAGAATAGTAGGCTACGGTCTGTGAACAATTGGGAAAGCTTCTATTACATTGTTTATTGTACACTAATTGTTGTCGTTTGGCCTGTTGTCAAATACCCCATGATTGAACACCTTGGTGTTCTTTTACAAATTGGATAACAAGCATATTCTAAAATAACTTATTAATGATGATGCTTATCTCAGTGATTTAAAAACCAACAAGCTGGTTTGGTCACTATGACCTTTATCTGCTCATGCGCAAATTTTAATTACGAACTGGCTTATTCACATTAACTTATCACACAATCCATGCTCCTATGGTAGGGGGGGGGGGGGGTCAGATCATCCCTTGCACATGCATTACCATGCCTCTGGAGACCTTTAATCAATATGCAGGTACTATCCATGCTCATCATTTTATCTACTGGTACCTCTACGACTTCAACTTGTACAAGCCTTTGACCGCACTCCGAGTGATCCATATCGCAATCATCCTTGTCCACATCGTGACAACATTGACAAAGTGCATAATCAAGATGGCGGCACATACCTAATCTGTGCGAGGCAATGGTATGGAGGGACGACTAACAAAAGAAAATTTGTACGAATGAGCGCGTGCACGTGTACTGTGCTGTGTCTGGTGATATCATGCATCAACAATTCTTCTTCAACGAGGATAAGACTCTCTTCTTTCCTTTCAACCCAGACCATTTTCAACACAGGAATAGAGCACACATCTGCTTACTTGAATAAATAAGAGTTTTAATGAGCTAGTTTCTCTCTCTCTCTCTCTCTCTCTCTTTCACTCCAATGTATAATGAGTCAATACACAGGTATATTAACAAATACCCTTTCATCTGTACATATTTGTCAACCTGGTCAAGAGATTTCAGAGTGATGAATTTTCAAACTCTTAATTTTATGACGTCACTTGTGAGCTTCTCTGCTAAAAATTGTGTAAAGTATAAATATTTCTAAAATTTCCATTTTCTCAAAAGGAAACCATTTATCATATACCATATTATATCATTTCACTTATATTTGTACACACATACCTCAATAGAAAAGATTAATTCCTTCATCAAAAACCAGAGAAAGGGCAATTAATAGAATCATATAGCATACAACATATGGGAGAGAAACTTGCATGTGACGTCACAAAAATTGAAATTTAAAAACATCATAATTTTATTCTTTGACAGATTTTCTTTAAACCTTCATTGTTTTCATTTTTCTGTTATCATTAAACCAATTTAATTTCAGGGTGGACTTCCCCTTTAAGCTTGGTGTCAATTGATGACATAAGAAGAAATCCTTCCAAACAAAATGCTGCTAGCAAAAACACTTTCAGGGATAAGAAACGTCCACATATAAACACACACATTAGATTGAAGAATATAAACAAAACACTTGCTCCAATTAAAAGATAGATCAAAGCACCTGGGTTAGCCTAGCTCCCGGAAATATCTGATAACAATATTTTCTAACCCAAGGATAACTGCGTAGAGTTTCCTGCAGGGTACCGACAATCGGCATAATCAAAACAGAGAAACAGGTTGTAGCGTACTTTGGGTATGTCACCGTGATTATGTTGTCGGGTTTTTCCCATGAAATGTGTTGTGGCATTGCTGAGTCACCACTGTGTTTATCAGCAGTATTGTCATGGGTGTCGTGGCCAGAGTCCTGACGTGATCCCTCCGGTATCAGGCATTCTGCTTTCATCATGACTTGTCCTTTTTTCTCTCTCTTTACTTCTTGGTGTGTATATGTGTGTGTGTGTGTGCGTGTGTGTGTGTGTGTAAGTCAAGTTAGTGAGTAGTCTGCCATTTGGCTTTGGCCCATAAGGACCTTCACAACTTTCAAATAAACAGAGCTCCATAGGAACAAAGCAAGTTGATTTTCATTCATGACGAAGGCCTTTTTAGAGCAAAACTGATCAGTACTTGCTCTTAAACGAAATCTGATTTGTTACCATAAAATGGAAACTACATCCTATAACTGTAAAGTAAAATAACATACAGAGTAAACTTTAAGGCAAAACTTGTGCTCAAGGGCCAAAGTGAGGAGGAGCAAAAAAGGGGTCCTTATGAACATTACTTGATAGGTGTGAAGTGGGCCTCAACATAACTATATGGATCATTCCAGAGGTATCTGGATGAACAATATTTGGTAAGTGTGGAGAGGGCCATAGCCAAAAGTATTGAGATCATTCTCAATGTGTCCATAAATAGTATGTGGTAAGTGTGAAGTGGGCCTAAAGCAAAACTATGTTGAAAATTCTAGAGAAGTCTACATGAACTGTATTTGGTAGGTGAGAGGTGGGCCTGTGGTAAGTGTGAAGTGGGCCTAGAAAGAGCTTTGTAGATAATTCTAGAGGGGTCCACATGAACTGTACTTGGTTGGTGTGAAGTGGGACTGGACAGATATGGCTTATTACAGGAGTCGGGATGAACAGTATGTGGAAAGTGTAAAGTCCATGTGCCTTAGACGGAACTATGAAGATCATTTTAACAGAGTAATACCTGAGTACTACTAGAGTAGTACTTGTTAAGTGTGAAGTGGGCGATCCCTAAACAGAACTGAACATTGCTCTAAATTACTCATTAGCAGATCAAGGACACTTGCACATGTACTAATTTGTTGTCTTTCCAGAAGTGGATACATCTGTTCCCATCAGACTGTGGATGCACGTTGACCTTTAGAAGAAGATTAGTTCTTCTAATCCTGGATACGAAAGTGTTAGTAAAATATGTGTCGAGCACATATCCAAAGACATCTGTTCACTTACTCTATAAGGAAATGGAAGATATGTTCATCCGCATAAACCTGACTGTATAGTTATGACATAAATGTCCGGTAAATCATACTTTCACAATTATTAGGCTTGTGAGCATTGCAATAAATGCAATAAATAAATAAATCCTGCCTTGACTGCAACACTATCAAGCATTTTCTTGATGCTATTAGTACCATTATTCTTAGAAACACCTGTCAAATATATGATAGGCAAACCTTTGAACAACCTTTTTGTGCCGCCAACCCCCTCCCCCCCCCCCCTCCCTGCCTCCTGCCAACAACCGAGAAACATTATTATACACATATACACACTAACAGACAGAGAAACAGAGATACACATACATATTTATAAAAACACATACAGACAAAGAGAGAAAAACAAACAGAAAAAAAACTCACACATAACAGTCAGAATCAGAGACACACATAAAGACAAACAGACCAACATGCACAACACTGGGAGGCAGTGGAACAGAAGACAGAAATATACACACATACTTACATAAATATACATACAAACAGACACAAACAAAAAAACACACACAGTCAGAGACATACATACAGTCAGACATACAAATTAACAGCAAAAGTTACCAACACACGCACATAGTGAGCTAAACACATACAGACAGACAGACAAACAGACAAACATGGACATACATATGTACGTACTCCTCCCTTACCAGATGTTAATCTGGGCATTCATTCATGGTTGGCATGCCTATAATTAACTATTAAACGAGTCAGATAAAAGACGAACAAGATTGTCCGAGATTGTCCGTTCTCAAACAGTTATCAATTCTCCACCTGACACATCTTCTGGGTGTACAAGCCTGCAATCAGTGAGATGTATTTTGCAAGAACAGACTTAGTGAATCAGCATGCGGCTGGCATGAGGATTGTCAAACGTAGCAGCAATTATTTGAAAACTGGTCGTGTGCCTAATACAGAGAGATTATATTATCATGAACATTTCAGCCGAGAATCTGAGAATTTTTTTAAAAAATGTGATACAAATTCTAAGTGAAGGAATGAGATGTAAATGGAGAAAAACATAAAAATTCAATGGTATGTCAATTTGAACTCAAATTCATCTCATAAGTGACAATGCTAAGGCATATATATTTCATCTAAAATTTACTTTCTCCTACCCACCCAACTTCTCTCTCTCTCTCTCTCTCTCTCTGTCTCTCTCCCCCTCTCTCTCTCTCTCTATTTCTCTCTCCATTCAATTCCTACCTCCCCTCTCGAAACAAAAAAGGAAATAGCAATGAAGATTGATCACAACTTGATGTACAATTGATATCAATAGTAATTCTGTACATTAGATATAGGAGACTGATTCAGATAGATTCAGATCAATCCCAACTCTTTACATGACAGGATCTTCAACACACACACACAATCATTCAGATACTGTAAAACAGACCTGAAAGGATCTCTCAATGTAATTTGCTTACGTCAGTGCAACCATAGACCCTTTGTAGTAGGATCCATGTTGTAACGAGTTATGATAACCAGATGAAATCATTCAGGTATTGTACAAAACAGCAATGAGAGGAGATCTGACTGTCTGGCGCTCATGTCAAAGCAACTAATTATGATAACCAGGCAAAGTCATTCAGCTCACATCAATGAAACCAATTATGATAACCAGACAAAATCATTCAAGTATTGTAAAAACAGACCTGAGAGGAGCTCTCACTGTATGTTGCTCACGTCATTGCAACCAATTATGATAACCAGACAAAATCATTTCAGGTATTTTACAAAACAGCAATGAGAGGAGCTCTCACTGTATGTTGCTAAAGTCAATACAACCAATTATGATAACCACACAAAATCATTCACATATTTTACAAAACAGCAATGAGAGGAGATCTCACTGTCTGTTGCTCATGTCAATGTAACTACATGTAATTATGATAACCAGACAAAATCATTCACATATTTTACAAAACAGCAAGGAGAGGAGATCTCACTGTCTGTTGCTCACGTCATTGCAACTAATTATGATAACCAGACAGCAGGTAACTCTTGTTATTGATAAGCAATCTCACCTCAATTTCCTTGCCTCCTACCACCAGCGTGTTGCCTTCAGCCATGTCCACAAGCTCGGAGGGCCTGTACCCACTGCCTTTACCAATTCTGGATGCAGAGAGATGGGGTGGGAGGGGAGGGGAGAGGGGCAGTGGAGGGAGAGAGTGAAGAGAAGAGGAAGGGGTAAGAGATGGGAGGTGGGAGAGAAGGGTGAGAGGGGAGAGAGGAGAGAGGTGTAAGAGGGGAGAGAAGAGAGAGGGGTGAAAGGGAAGAGAAGAGAGAGGGGGGAAAGGGGAGGGGGAGAGGTAAGAGGTAGGAAGCGGGAGAGAGAGGGGAGAGAGAGGGAAGGGGTGGGAGGGGGAGGGGAAGAGGTGAGAGATGGGTGGTGAGGGAGAGAGGGAGAGCAAAGAGAGAGGGGAGGGGTGGGAGAAAGAGAGGAAAGAGAGGGTAGAGATGGGTGAAGGGAGAGGGGAGACATAGGAGAGAGGGGTGAGAGGGGAGAGGGGTGGAAGAAAGAGAGTGAAAAGAGGGGAGAGAGGGTAAAGAGAGAAGGGGAGAGGTGTGAGAGGGGAAGAGGGGAGACAAGGGAGAGGCAAGGGAGAAAAGATCAAGAGAGCAATGGAGGTCAATGGAGGGAAAGGTGAGAGAGTAAGGGGGATAAGGATATGGGAGAGAGTAATATATGGAGAGAGGGAGGGGAGACAGAAGGGAAGAGAGTGGAGAGAGAGAGAGAGAGAGAGAGAGAGAGAGAGAGAGAGAGAGAGAGAGAGGGGGGTGGGAAGGAGCAGGGAGAGAGCGGGGAGAGAGAGACGGAGAGGGGGAAGAGAGAGTGAGGGGGGAGAATGGGATGAAAAAAGAGACAGGGGAAACAAACAGGGGGGAAGGGGTAGATAGGGAGAGGAAGAGAGGGCAAGGGGAGGGGATATAGAGAAAAGGCAGAGAGAAAGGGAGGGAAATAGAGTAGGAGAAGGGGAAGAGAGAGAGAGGGGGTGGGAGAAAGATCAGACACAGGGAGAGATCCGACACACGGACAGAGAAAGAAAAAGAATGGGATAGAAAGTGAGAAAAGAAAGAAATAAGTTGAATGAAAGTGTTAAAGCTTTTAACTGAAGGCACTTAATTCATAGTAAACGAGAGCAATTGGACTGCCACGCGGTCGATATATATGCCTCCTCCTCTTTGCTAGCTCTATTTAGATTATTCTCAGATATTCTGTTTGTTTGGTTGGGAATATTCCAGCGAATTCCTAAGTGAAATGAAAATATGATATTCTGTTTTTTAATGTTTAGCAAAGTTTGGCAATATTCATTTGACCATTGACCTCTTACTTCTTTGACTTCCAATCTAACCAGTCTGTCTAAATCCATCCTTGTATCCTTGTAATTCATGTACTATGTTTTCTTGAAATGCATAATTGGATTGTGATTTATTTTGAAAAATATCAATTTGGGGGCAAGTTTCAGCAAATTTTGGCAAAGTTCATAAACCTTTGACCTCTGAACTTTCAGGAATTTTACCCAAACTTTCAACAGTCTACCTCCATGAAGTGACACATCTCTGTACCATGTTTTGTTTGAATTGAATCATTAGATTTGGATTCAATGTGAAAAATAGCTAATCTTGGCAAAGTTCATTGACTTTTGATATTCTACTTGCTGTCCAGAAATTAAAAAAACATGGGTAACTAATGCCATTTTAAACTCAATAAAAAAAAATAACATGCTTTTCACTCTTTTTCATTCTTATCCCACCGAGGAAAACGAAACTAAATACAAAAATATCGCAATAAACTCAATTCACTTATTCCCTATTCCAAGAGAAAGTATTTTCATGATAAATTTGATAACTTAAAAAAATAATCTGAGAAACCACTGAAATACATAACCCATACTCCATTGCTAACATGTTTAATGACTTCTTTGTCAATGTGGGGCAAAATTTGTCAAACTCTTTACCACAAACCAATGTACATTTCAAGGATTTTATGCCTAACGCTTGCAACATTTGTTTTATTTCTTAAGCCTGTCCCTGAACCAGAAGTACAGGGTTGTAGTTCAAATAATCAAAAGTTTTTGTAATGGCAAAAGCCCGGTTATGACAGCATATCTGTTGATATTGTAAAACCTTGTACATACTTTACTAGTAAACCTTTGGCACACATATGCAATCTGTCAATACAAACTGGTGTATTCCCCTCCAAAATGAAAATCGCAAAAGTTGTACCTATACTCAAGAAAGGCCCCACTTCAGATTGTAGCAATTATAGACCCATTTCTATCCTTCCATTATTCTCCAAGGTACTTGAGAGTGTTGTTTACCATCGCATCTACAATTTCATAGTGTGTAATAATCTCCTTTGTTCCAACCAATACGGGTTTAGAACAAATTGCTCTACTGAATTTGCTTTAATCAATCTTCATGATAAAATCCTGAATTATGTAAATCTGAATAAGCATGCAATAGCTATTTTTATGGATTTATCAAAAGCATCCGATACCCTGTCGCATACAATACTATCATCAAAATTACGTTATTACAGGATTTGGAGCATATCACATCTTTGGTTACAAAGCTATCTAACTGACAGAAAACAATATACTGTTTAGATTATAGATTTTAGATATACCGGGCACTGTTTATAACTCGCATACTTATGATTTCAAGTTTCTTACATCTGGTGTACCACAGGGTTCAATTCTTGGCCTTTTATCGTTCCTAGTATATATAAATGATATAATAAATTCCTCATCTCTTTTTGACTACGTTCTTTTTGCAGACGACACTGCTTTGGTTGCCTCTGAGGAAAACTGACTGAGATTCTTTTCAAACTCGCTACCTTCTTATCTCATGCACATGTTTTCATTGAATGCAGAAGTTCATTAATACAATACCGGCCAGTCTTTTAGATTCCACATGTGCAAAGTTAAAACAAATACTCTTTCCAAATCAGTCCGTTGCTTAGGTACAGTAACTTGGAATTCATTACTAGCCCACATTCAGAATTCTCAGTTAAGTAATTCTTTTAAAAATCAACTTAAAGCATTCCTCCTCTCTAAATATTCTTTACCTGGCACAACATAGAATAAAGTAAGTTAACAGCTTTAGCTCCCCGGTGTAACTATTTTATTTTCTCTTCACATTCTTTTACACGTGTATACCCAACTTATCAAGCCACTGAGGCTTTTATGGGTAAACCTTTTCCTTCATTGTCTATACTTACATATGAATTCTCTATGAATACCCATGTTGTGCTGATTTTTATTAACCGTCACTATTGGCAATCAGTCACTATTCATTGATATTACCCTATGTTAATTCATATGTTGATGTAATACATGTTTCAATGTTGTATATATATTTTTAATTGTATACATCAAATGAATGAAATTAATTGATAAATGAATTGAATGTTTCTAGGAATTATGAGAGCCAGTTGTTCAAGGAACACGTGCTGTGTCCCTGTATATGTAACAAAGATTGATGTTCCAGGCTCCAGTTTAAGTTGTACCACATGGTTCCGCACGAGTGACCAGAAGTACAGATTGTACATATCAAATGAATGAAATTAATTAATAAATGAATTGAATGTTTCTAGGAATTATGAGAGCCAGTTGTTCAAGGAACACGTACTGTGTCCCTGTATATGTAACAAAGATTGATGTTCCAGGCTCCAGTTTAAGTTGTACCACATGGTTCCGCACGAGTGACCAGAAGTACAGATTGTACATATCAAATGAATGAAATTATTTAATAAATGAATTGAATGTTTCTCGGAATTATGAGAGCCAGTTGTTCAAGGAACACGTGCTGTGTCCCTGTATATGTAACAAAGATTGATGTTCCAGGCTCCAGTTTTAGTTGTACCACATGGTTCCGCACGAGTGACCAGAAGTACAGATTGTACATATCAAATGAATGAAATTAATCAATAAATGAATTGAATGTTTCTAGGAATTATGAGAGCCAGTTGTTCAAGGAACACATACTGTGTCCCTGTATATGTAACAAAGATTGATGTTCCAGGCTCCAGTTTAAGTTGTACCACATGGTTCCGCACGAGTGACCAGAAGTACAGATTGTACATATCAAATGAATGAAATTAATCAATAAATGAATTGAATGTTTCTAGGAATTATGAGAGCCAGTTGTTCAAGGAACACAAACTGTGTCCCTGTATATGTAACAAAGATTGATGTTCCAGGCTCCAGTTTTAGTTGTACCACATGGTTCCGCACGAGTGACCAGAAGTACAGATTGTACATATTAAATGAATGAAATTAATTAATAAATGAATTGAATGTTTCTAGGAATTATGAGAGCCAGTTGTTCAAGGAACACGTACTGTGTCCCTGTATATGTAACAAAGATTGATGTTCTAGGCTCCAGTTTAACTTGTACCACATGATTCCGCACGAGTGACCAGAAGTCACGCGTCGTGCCATATGAGAGAGAGAGAGAGAGAGAGAGAGAGAGAGAGAGAGACGGAAGTGATACATATACAGTCCGAGAAGTCTACCAGTGACTTGTACAAGGACTCCTAACATCCCTTGTCTATGATACTGTCAACAGATGACGTCTGGGATATCACCTTACACGTCCTACCAACTGTGATAAACACGACACCATGGGTGATACCTTGCATGACACGAATGCCCTCTGCTTTCTGACTACTGCAGTCATGATACCTTATCATGTGGAAAATTTCACAATGACCCATGAAATCAGGAAAAAGTTGCTAGTATAGTATAGCATACCTTGTACTATGTGTTCATTCATCGAGAACGCTTCCTTGCTCTCATACATAGTAAACAACATCACATCATACGCATTACGAAACAACAAAGGTCACCTTAGCTCTGAGAGATTTTGCTACTCATACAAATTGGCTTAAGAATCCACATATACATGTATCTATTTTACAATACCTCCCGGTATGCAATTTAACCTTTTCTGGTCTTTTTTCATTAAGCTAACGAGGATTCTACCATTCCGAATAGTGTAACATATTGGCAAAAACGTTTTAAAAATGATTGAACAATACTAGATATGATCATGAATTAAAAAAATATTCTTTAATAAACATTCAATACTCAGAATTCTTTTTTCCCAAAACACATAGAAGTGATTTACCTGTTTATGTGCCATTTGTGTATTTTTTACATATTTTTTTTTTTACTAATGTACATAAATCCCAAGACCTTAATTTTGTCTGGTACAGGATGAGTTACTTTTTTTGTTTTGTTATCCTGCCAATACTGCTCGTCAGTGTACTTACTCTTTTCCTTCTGTATCCAGTAAAGACACTGTTCTTCCTTTGGTGAGCAGAAGTGCTGAAGGAGAAACAGAGAAACAAGGAAAAATAAATATTCAGCACATCCTGCTTACGTATATAGCATGTATTGATTATAGATTCATCAGAGGAAAAATTATATTTTCATACATACCACATAGAGCATACATGTACAAATCAGCTCTGTCTGTTCCAATTTGTCTTGTTTGTTACATGCATGGCCAATCCTGTGGAAGGCCTTAAACAGATCTAGATGACTGGGTAATTTGGGATTATCCCCGACAATATTGTTAACTCTTTCATGACCACTTGTACGAAGTCAATGGGGTTTTCAAGGACTGGTAAAGTAAGGGTGAACTGTTTATTAGCCACTGCGGCATGTTGGCATTAGCCATTAACTCTTGGTATGAAGTTGTGTAGTAAGCCAATGCAGGTTTTTAAGGCCTGGTAATGTAAGGTTTAATACACATATATTTAAATCAGAGCGCCGTTTGTTCATGTAAAGAGGAGTAAACTTACCATCTCCTTCCCATTTCTTGTGCTTTTTCTTTGAGAGTTTACACCTGTGAAAGAAAGACAAGCGACATTAGCACAACATTTTTACAATAGAAAATAATTCCTTCTTTTTATATGGCATATTATAAGTCTGTTGCACATCCTAGTTATCATGTCTTTTTCTAAATAGGACACTGTTGTAAATATCAAATATTCTCACATGACTGCAAAAAAATCTGGATGTCACTTCACTGTGCATTAAAGGTCCCCTGTCATCAAAATGTATGTCGACTTATGTTGATGCAACATAATATGTACATAATAAAATCACGAACTGTTAAATGGAAGTATGTGTCCTATATTTTTAAATAATTTTTCTTTATTTTCTATCAGCACTGATAAGCCCCGCCTCCAAAATATCCTCCAACTCAAGATCTCCCCTGTGACATCATCAAAGGTAGAAATTAGCAGGATAATAGATATAATTTATGTACAAACTAAACATTGCAATGACTTCCTCCACCTGCCCACAAGAGCATCACATTTCTTCATACAATACCATCTAACAACCTTTCATGAGGGAATAATCGTTTCCTTATGTCAGAAATGTGCTAGCTATGTGATGCTATTATAAGCACTTGCAGGTAGTCATTGCAATGTTTATTTTGTGCATAAATTATGTCTATCATCCTGCTAATTTCTACCTTTCATGATGTCACAGGGGGAATCTTGAGTTGGAGGATATTTTGGAGGCGGGTCTTACCAGTGCTGAGAAAAAATATAGAAAAATTATTTTAAAATAATGGACACATATTCCAATTGAACTGTTAGCGATTTTGTTACATACATATCAAGTTGCATCAACAGAAGTCAACATATATTTTGATGACAGGCACTCTTTAAGGGACGGCTTTTCTCGATATAGAGTATGGAGCTTACAGAAGTTTCTTACCACATGACATTATAGTAGTGTTGTTGGGGCCCGTCGTCTCTCTCTTTCTCTTTGCTGGGCACCTGTGCCGGCTGAGAGAGCTGCTTCACAACGCAGGGTTTTCTGTGTGGAACCCCAAATCTTCTCGGTGCCACATTCTGTTTCTTTGATTCCTGTCTGTCTTCTCGTTTGGGGGCAAAGTTCTGCAATCCATTATTTTCATCTTTGCCTATACCTTCACAAACACCCTGCTGCTTTCCTTGAAGCTCGATATCTGTTGATGCAAGAGTGGAACATTCTTTGGTCGATGAAGCTGCTGCCAGATTCTCATCAGGAAGGGGAGATTCCTCCTCAATGTCAACTGCATTGTTTGTCTGTTCATTTACTTGTTGATCAAGCTTTCCGCAAGCATCCGTCCTGTGCACCGGAGATTGAACATTAGAACTGTCTAAAGCCAACCGCTGATCTTCACAAGTGCCTTGTTGAACCGATTGTCTGAGAATGTTTGGGGGAGATTGAAGTGTGCCGTGTATATTTGCCACCTTGCTCAGGCCAACTGGGTGAATGCCAGGACCAGTGTTAGTGACAGGACCAGCATTAGTACCAGGTCTAGCACTAGGTCCAGGACCAGCCACTTCGCTCAGTCCAACCAGGGTAGCACTGGGACCAGCATTAGATCTAGCACCAGTATTAGGTTCAGGAACTGCCACCTTGCTCAGTCCAGCTGGGGCAGTTCCAGGACCAACGTTGGTGCCAGGGCTAGCGTTTGGTGGACGGAAGGGAGGGTTGAACCTGGGTCTCTTGAAGGCAGGGCCCCGCTGAGAAGGTGCAGCCGATCTCCTCATGATGCCATCCACCCTAAAGAAAAAGGGGGAAAGTGTTCATAATGATCAAATTATCTGGTTATTTCAATATTTTCAATTTTCTTTGGTGAATACATAAAATGTACCACTTTACTCCCTTTGGGGGCTAGTAAAGGATTGGTTTTGAATAATTTAGATGCAGAGTGCTGATCAGCTCAAGTAATGCCATCTTATTTCTGATATGCATGTCCCTACAAAATTCAACTACACAACAGTCAGTGGTATTTTTACAAGAAATTTAGGCATACACCCAGTATACGCTATCCTTACTTCTGGGTGTATGCCTAATTTAATTTTTTTTGTAAATTGAAATTACCCAAAAAAAGCCCTTTCACTTAAAGTCAGTGGTCTATTTCTGAGTGATACAAACAAATGCATGATGTAAATTCACAATCAGAAAAAGTTGCACTTAACAGTTTTATATTTGCTGTTGGTTTTCTTCTGATCCACGTTGAGAACCTTTTCTTCATATTGTCAGAATAAGTAAAATGTTACACCTACATCAGTACACTGAGCCAAGCTCAAGGGCAAATTCTACAACCAAAACAAACACAAAAATAGGTATGTGGGGCACACCCCGATGCATTCATGAACTGTCAGAATATGTACGATAATTGTTGTAATTATGCTCATTTATGCATAATATTTGGCAGGGTAAATGAGCACATGAGCATTTACAAGTAATTCTGATTCTAACATGTATGTTGAACACATTTGAGACGAGAACAGATATTGAAAATACACACCTCTTTTCTTTCACAAAGTTCCTTTGGTGCCTGCATTCAATTTGCCCGCTTTATGGATGCCTTCAATACATTTTCCTCAGAAAGAATGGAAAATTGTTGATTCTTGCCTCATCGGATTCATCACAAACTATCAAAATACAATTACCCAGAGGTCGAAATTTTGTCTCCCTTTCATCAAAAAGTTTATTACTTATTATTACTTTTTCTGGGTTTAACTTTATTTCGATTCAATAATGTTGTAAGGACTAACCCACTTACCTGCATACACCTGTTGATCGATTGATGACAACATGAAATAAATAACATGTGTGTATAATAACGATAATGAATAAACTATTTGAGGTATGAGAGTATTTTTCATTAATATATATATGTATATATATATATATTTTTGTTTCATTCTTACCATTCAGAGAAGGAAAGAAAACGTTCTTTCCGCCCCCACACGAGTAGAACGGGAAGGTTGTGACGACGGAGGGCATGGGAGGGGGAGGGGTTATGGGGAGGTGTAGGGTTCAGGGCCAGATGCTGTTGTTGTTGTTAGAGGATATGAAATATTTGAGGAATGAGGCCAAGGTGGGGAGGGGGGGGGGTTTATGGAAAATCCTTGTTAATGGCTTCAATTCGACTAGGTTGTATTAATGATTGGCTTTGTGTATTTGGAAAATTTGTCATGTTATGAATATTTTGACACTACAAAAAAATTGAGTACGTTGAGTTTTATTAGGTGTTATTGTAACACTAAAGGAAAAAAGAGAAAATGTAAAGTGTTAACTATATGAGTTTACAATGTATTCATATATTAATTTGTAAGGATATATTGTATTGCCGTATGTATTTTATTTTGTATATCACATGTATGAATTGAAGTTGTTGACAAATAAAAACTTCTTAATACAAAAAAAAAATATCACAAAGACATGCAGGAGGTAGATGGTCCAAATAAAAAGTGAAGCTGACATGAGTTATTAACAACAATCTTAAGAGATTCGTAGCTAAAGACATTAATTTGTTCAGCTTCATGTACAAAAGGATGAATTTTGTTTATTATAATTTGTTTGTTATTTACTTTCACAATCATTCCCAGGCGGAGCCGCAGAGTTAGACCCCCAATGGTTACTGACCTAGACTACGTAGACGGTATAGCACTAGTATCAGACATTGCCTCTCGGGCCCAGGAGCTACTTAAAAGAGTTGAACAAGCCGGCTTACGAGTTGGTCTTCATATGAATGCCAAAAAGACAAAGTGCATGGTATTCAACCAAGAAGACAATGTTACTATCAACACATCTGAAGGCACAAATCTTGAAGTGGTACTGGATTTCAAACATCTGGGATCCTGGACGGAAAGCAGTATTAAAGACATCAGCACAAGAAAAGCAAAGGCATGGAAGGCGTGCAATAAGCTCACTGGAAGTCAACTCTTCCCAGAACATCTAAACTAAGGCTCTTCCAAACTACAGTAGAAAGTATTCTCCTGTATGGATGTGAGACATGGACTGTGACAACCAAAGTTCGAAAGATGTTAGATGGGTGCTACACAAGGCTATTGCATGAGAGCAGCCCTTAATGCTAACTGGAAAGATCATAATGAATAACAAAGATTTATATGGAGACCTTCCTAAAGTGAGTGATAAAATCAAGAAAAGACGCCTCCAATTTGCTGGTCACTGCATGAGAAGTCCAGGGCAAGTAGTGTCTAATCTAGTGCTATGGAAACCTGTGCAGGGAAAGAGAAGCACTGGAAGACCACGTATAACATATGTGGATGTACTATGCCAAGACACAGGATTGACACTCTCTGAAATGAAGAACAACATGGAGGATCGACGTGTCTGGAGAGCTATCGTTAATGTCAGACAGATGTCGCCTGAGTGAGTGAGTGAGTGAGTGAATTGAATGCATATATTGTTGTTGTTGTTTTTTTGGTGGAAAAATAAAATTGAATCTTGAATAATTGCCACCACACCACAATTTTTGTTACGTTCTTTAATGTGTAATAATGTGTTGTTTTAACATCACTATCTGAGACGGAACTGTGTGTTTAATCTAGTCTCATTCGATGCAAACAATCTTCGTAATATTTGCATAAGCATACGATCATTGTCATTCTGATACAATCGGAGGGTATTTGAGTGCCGGGTTTCAAACTTCTCTCAAACATGATTACTCTTTTGAAAGCCCTACATGTTATACTATTGTTTCCTATAACAAAAATGCTTTCTGTTGGTGACAAAGAACACGTGCAGGGCCAGGGGCAAAGTATTAAAGGGATAGTTCACCCTGAAGATAAGTTGGTTTCAATAAAAAACAGAAACATAAAAGAAACATATTAGTGAAGATCTGATGAAAATCGGGCAAAGGAAAAGAAATTACTAGATTTTGACATTTCAGTTTTGTGACGTCACGTACGTGCAAGGTGCTCTCCCATATGTTGTGTACAATATAGGTACACAAATTGCTATTTTCTGTTTTTGACAACGGAATGATTTTTTTCATACATGTGTGATTGTACAAACGTATTTCTCATGACGTATCACATGCATAAGGAAAATGCACATTTTCGAAAAACACAGCATACAGGGAGAGCACATGACGTCACAAATTCAAATCTATACATGTTTCTTCCCTATCCTTTCACGGATTTTCATCAATATCACTTATATGTTTATTTCATCTGTCTGCTTTCATTGAAACGTAAATAAATTCAGGGTGACCTATCCCTTTAATCATTACCCTACTGGAAGGGAATAATTCTGAAGAAAAAAACTCAAGTGGGGATTAATCGAAACAGAAAGAGAAAGAGAGGGGAAAGGGGGAGAGAGGGGGGGGGGAGAAGGCGTGAGGGGGGGGGGGGTAGAAGGGGAAAATGTAAGAGACGTGCTAGATTCGAAGATGATGCAAAAACGGAAAACGGCGCTTTGCAAAAATAGGATCTTTGAAAGGTTGTAACAAAAGCGCTTGGACGGCCAATGTGTTATGTTTTACCATCGGTAAGCAAATCACCCAAAATGCTGCTTCTGGTACACGCTTCATCCTTCTGGTAACAGTATCATAAAGAGACTGAAAAGCGACCCTTGCCTTGGAGTGACAATAACCATCTGTACACCGTCATAGCAAGATTGAACCGCATGAGGGCGGTATGGCACAACACACATTGAGAAGCCAGAACAAAGGCAAAGATTAGGCCTACATTGATTTCATTTTTTTTTTTAAAGAGAAAGTACAAGTGTGCGTCCAGATTATGGTAATCAGTATTTTGTATACAAACTTGGATATTTGAATTTTAAGTGAGAGATGGTTAAAAGATTTATTTGTGTGAAATCTATATATGCAGATGTTGTACATGTGACTTTGTTTTATATTCACGGTTGTTGAATTGCTGAAGGTGGCATACGACGGGGTCTGATTGTATTTTTTCAGAAATTGGTCCCCATTTCGTTAACATTATGAATTAATGAGAAATGATAAAAGTTCTCTTTATTTCTCTTTCTCTATCCCTAGCACTGCATGTCTTTGTTTGTCCATCCTCCCCTCCCTTTAAAAGAAGAGAAACTCTTTTTGTGCTTCGTCTCTCTAGCCCCCTCCCGTATTTCCCATTCTCTCTCTCTCTCTCTCTCTCTCTTCTCTCTCTCTCTCTCTCTCTCTCTCTCTCTTGTTTGTTTGTTTGTATTTATTTCCGAATCAAAATAAAAACACATACAATGTATACAAGTAAAGATGCATATATACAGTATCAGAAACGGAGGATAGCCCAAATTCAGCTGTATTAATGAAATACTGCTGTTCTTCCTTGGGGTCCTACATTTACTATAGAGAGAACAACAAGTATTTAACTACGAAAAATAACATATTACATACACACAAATCATTAAAAAATCCTATTACCTAATATATATATAAAATATTTATCCAAAGTAATCATTTAATAAAGTCTGAAAAGATCGTACATTTGCAGCATTTCGAATTGCAATGGGTAATTGGTTGTAATGTGATATTCCCCTATAGAAAAATGTTCTTTTACAATTATTTGACCTTGGTTTAGGAAGATTCAAGTTTTGACTTGAACGTAGTGCATACCTGGAAGTTCTAATTGTAATGTTATCAGACATGTAATCCGGGCTAAGATTGTGCAACACTTTGTACATCATTGTGTACAGATGTTTCTTATAACGGCACTCCAGTAAATCCCATTTTAATGTATCATGAACATGTTGAGTAGTGGTGTAAGAATAGGGATTAATTTTCATAATAATACGGCCGGCTCTGTTTTGAAGTTTTTGCAAACATTGAAGAGAACTGTTGGGTGCTGATTGCCAAATTACATCCCCATAATCAAAGTGAATAAGTATTACAGATTTATATATCAGATTTAAATTTGATTCACATGAAATGTCGCAATCTTCCAAGAAAACTGATCATTTTCCCAATCATCTGACACATTTTGTTTATATGTAAATCCCATTTTAATTCACTGTCGATAGAAATTCCGAGATATTTTGTTGTTTCAACTTTACTAATGTGTACATCTCTAATATTAACATTCAGGGTATTGCACTTTGATAGCATATACCGCGTGCCAAACAGCATACTCACAGTCTTAGTGTAGTTAACAAATAAGTTATTTTTAGTTATCCAATTATTTTAATCATTCAGTTCCTTGTTTAATACTTCTTCTACTACATGAGCATTTTTTTCAGAAAAGTAGATTATCGTATCGTCAGCATAAAGATGTGTATGACAAAATCGGAAAATATTCGGCAAATCATTAATGAAAATTACAAATAACAAAGGACCTAAAAGAGAGCCCTGGGGCACTCCATGGGTCAACAACCTTTCTTCAGAGAACTCATTGTTAATTACTGTCACTATCCTTCTATCTGACAGGTAACTTTCGAACCACTTGAGCGATTCACCCTTCACACCAATAGATACCAATTTTTTTCAACAACAGCGCATGGTCAACCGTATCGAATGCTTTGTGTAAATCAATACTGCCCAGTGTACAATATCAATGCATACCTTGAGTATCTGAACAGAAATGCCATCAAGACCAACAGATTTTTTTTTATTTTAAGCTCACTCACTCCCTGAATAATATCGGCTTCCGATACCGCATTAAATATAAGCGTATTGTTGCACAATGCCGTTCTTACGGTCGTAAATGTTTCATCATTCGCACTACGCTCATTGTTGAACAAATTTGTAACAACACTAGCGAAATGATCGTTGAATTGAGATGCTCTACTGCTAGAGTCACTGCGTGGAAGATTTAAAGATGTATCACTGTTTGCTAAAAGTGATTTAAGAATGTTCCATGTCTGGTTTCTGTTTGCACACTGAGATAATTTAACAGTGTAATATTGTTTTTTAGCCTTTCTTATAACAAATGTAACTTTATTTCTCAAACGTCTATATTCTTTCCACAACTGTTCACTTTTTCGAGCGATTGCTCTCTTTTTGATTGTATCTCTATCTCTCATAAGTTTGTGAATGGAATCATTCAACCATGGGGAATATTTCTTACGCATGCGTTTGGTTTTCAGTGGCATATGTTTATTAATAACGTCTAGGACCATTTCTTCCCATTTCTTTACAGCATCATTTAAATCACTATAGGTTTCAATAACACTCCAGTTTTGCCTCCTGAGGTCTTCACGGAATACCTGCCAGTTAATACCACGAGATTTTCTAACTGTCACATGATTGTGACCATCGGTTGCCACATGATGTGATTTCCATATAATATAATTCATTAAATGATCACTTAACGATATTTCAAGAACACCAGACATTTTAACCTTATCAAGATTATTTGTTAACTTATGATCTATAAGGGTTCCCGTTTCAGAAGTGGTTCTAGTGCATTTCTTTGTATTAATATAATTTAGCCCATATATCTTATTTAACTGGTCGTAACTTTTAATGACAGAAGTCAAGTTTTTTTAAAAAAAAATATCATAGTTAGTATCGCCCATGATAACTGAGTAAAGATTAAAGTTGTTCATAAATTTCAGTACATCTTCGTAAGCATTCAAAATTTCATTTGCTGAATTAGGCGGCGATACCAGTTCAGAAACAGAAGAGGTTGAGATTTTGTCATCTTTATCAAAATGAGGATCGCTTCGAGTCCAAGCAATGATTGATTGCTCAAAATCTCAAAATTTAAATTGTTCTGAACACAGAAGGCTACACCGCCACCATTACGGTTTCGGTCCTTTCTCACTACTGAAAAACCTGGTATCATAATTTCACTATCATTAATTTCTTGATCTAATCTAGTTTCATTAAGAGCACAAATATGAATATCATTTTTCATCAACATATATTTTAGCTCCTCAACATTTTTTAATAAACTAACTATATTTAATTGCACAAATTTCAAACCCTTTTCACATAATACATCAAAAGTTAAACCATTCGATTGTTCATTACATTTGACATTTTGAGAGTTAGGTACAATATGACATGATCCAAGACTTTCCTCCTCGAAAAGGGCAGCTGTTTCAATAAGCACTTAGGACACTTCCAATTAAAGAATTTTTCTGAAATATCATTATACACCTCTATAGGAACACTAGCGCAATAAATATGTACCCATTTCTTGCAATCTGTACACAAAAGACCCTTTTGATTACTTTTAACTGATTTCGCACGTATACTACAAGGATATTGTTTAACCATTATACACACACAAAAAAAACCAGGGAAAACGAAAACAAAAAGCAAAACAAAAACAAATTAGCGCCTGAAAGAAAAACATGAGCAGGCCGCTAATCTCTAAACCGAATTCAGTCGAGTGTTCTGTATAATATGCATTACTACTAAAAATTACACGATATATGCATAGATAGCTTTTTCAGATAAATTACAGACAACTACTAAGTATAATCACCCTGTAACAACATATACAACAGACCACTTAAGGCAATTCTATACATTGAGAGCGCTCATGTCAAATACTATCATGAACAACTGATGAGAACATAATATACGTAGCAGAACATGAGACTAGAAAAAAATAAAGTATTATCATTCGCAAAGAGGCTGACATTCAAAATAAGAGAAAAGGTATATAAACGAGCGTTTAAAATATGCATGAACATTTGAGAGACTCAGAGAGCTCTATTGATGACTATAATACGCCCTCAACGAGAGCAATAATGATCTCAATAATAGCTGACGTAACACAACAATAGACCAATTGAAACTACGAACCGAGTTAACGCTCGCTCAGACTCGCAACTTTTATACTATGCACTGTGATACAAAAGGTAAGAACGATAAATTGGAAGCCATGTAGGCCTACATACAATAAAACTATTCAGGCCAAAGTAAGCTTACTACAATGTAGTCTGTAGGCATGGATTTATAGATAATTGTTCCATTCCATGTGGTTAATGCACACTACAATCGCTACATAGTAGCTACGAAGGCTTTATCCGTTTTAAATGAGTTCGATTCGTTATGGTCACACGTCGATCGTCACGGGTTAGCACATTGATGCGGTCATCTTGAGTCCAAATGCTCTTGATGTCATTTTTCAGTTTTGTTTTCACCTCCCAAAACAGAACAGATCAGTTCTAACTTTAGTTAGACTCTCCTGTATGTAAATTCCCTCTCTCTCTCTCTCTCTCTCTCTCTCTCTCTCTCTCTCTCTCACACACATACACACACACCTTTCTCTCTCCTTCCTCTCTTTACCTCCCTCCGCATACATAAAATCTCTCTCCCTCTATCGCCTTCACTATAATCTCCCTCACTCCTCCTTCCCTTTACCACTATCCTCTCACATTCCCTTTATCTCCCCTCTTCTCACTCGTGCGGTATTATGACAATAAAAATACAACAAACTTAAAGATATGAATAAATACTACTCTATGAACGGAATGTTAAAAGTAAAAATCCATTAAATGCATTTGTATTATGAAACTTCCCAGTTGCTAGTGGATACAATTTGAGTATATGTTCTAATTCAAAACCATGCAATGCAACAATCCAATGTTACGGCAAAGCAAGATGTATGTTATTTATGGAAAGCTAAACGTGATGTGTGATTATTTGAAATACATATGATCTGTAATATGGTTTGTTTATAAAAAAAATATTTTCAACTACTAGTAAAAATAATCAATCCAAATGAGGTACAATGATGACTTTGGCGTACGGTAACATTTAGTAACAAATGATAATTATATCAGATGGGTGCGTACAAAATGCAGAATGTTATCACAAATATAATGAATGGAAATTCGGAGAATAATTAGCTTGAATAATCATAAATGTACATCTCACTTAAAATTAAGTTGAGCTTCAAACCTGTTAATGATTAACAATTTGTAAGCTAGACAAACCACTACCGCAGTTGACGTGAGCAAAATGCACCATTGGGGCAAAATGAAGGGTTGTTATATTGATCATTCGTGATTATGTTGACAAAACGTAAAAAAACATTGCCGCTATCTTGTGTCGTTCATTAATCAGACATATTTCAGTAAGATACAAATTATCCGAACATCCAATTAAAGACCATTAATTGCTGTGATTCAATCGTGGCTCAGAAACTCATTCGCTCATTGACTATTTGTTTGCCGTTGGTGATCGTTTTCGGCTTGCAGCAATGTGATTTAGGTAGGTTAAGTTTGAATAAATGTCAATCAGACAGGTAGTATGTTGACAACTCTAAACAAATATAAAAATAACCCTCAATACTGAAAAAAAAAATTCCAGGCATTTTAAGCGAGTTGCTATCGCGACGAACATTTTCTAAAATGAGCAATACCTGATTTAGCGACAACTCACAACCTATAAAATACTACTACCTGTCCTTAAAGGGCCCCTGTCATCAAAATGCATGTTGACTTCTGTTGATGCAACTTAATATGTATATAACAAAATCACTAACTGTTCAATGCAAATATGTGTCCTATATCTTAAAATAATTTTTCTATACTTGTTTTCAGCCCTGATAAGCCCCGCCTCTAAAATATCATCCAACTCAAGATTCCCCCTGTGACATCATGAAAGGTAGAAATTAGCAGGATAATAGACATAATTTATGCACAAACTAAACATTGCAATGACTACCTGCAAGTGCTTATAATAGCATCACATAGCTAGGACATTTCTGACATAAGGAAACAATCATTCCCACATGAAAGGTTGTTAGATGGTATTGTGCGAAGACATGTGATGCTCTTGTGGGCAGGTGGAGGTAGTCATTGCAATGTTAATTTTGTGCATAAATTCTGCTTATTGTCCTGCTAATTTCTACCTATGATGATGTCACAGGGGGAATCTTGAGTTGGAGGATATTTTAGAGGCGGGGCTTATCAGTGCTGAAAAAAAATATAGAAAAATTATTTTAAAATATACGACACATATTTGCATTGAACAGTTAGTGATTTTGTTATGTACATATTATGTTGCATCAACAAAAGTCAACATGCATTTTGATGACAGGGGCCCTTTAAAGACTTCAACCATTATTTCACTTGAACAGTGTTTTTTATTTGAACCTGTATCAATATAACCTGTACGTACAGACCACCTGCTTATAGCGACCACATTTCCTGCCGTCATTTAGCGGCTCTATATATGCAGGATCCTGTCTCACAAAAAAATATCGGGATTGATCGCAACTCTACTTGCGATTAATATCAACCATTGGCTTGTGATCAATCGTAAATCTTTTTAAGATAAGGCCCAGGTTTCACTGAAATATGTCTACTTCTTCTTCCGGTATTCTTCGCCCCATTTGTAGATGACGTCACAGACTTCTTCAAAGATCGGGTTGAGTCGGGCCTTCACACGATTCACGTACGCCTCCAAGCCCTTCTTGCCCTCAGTAATGTGACGTCCACTCACCGTGTTCTGGACCATCTGCAGAGTAAGGAAAATGCCTGGATGGAATCAATTCAGTTATTTTCTGAAATATTAATTAGAACATAACATCTTGTATTGTAATGACATCTATAAGTCATGATGCGCACAGACTTGCAATACACAACGTAACAAAGATGATGCCAGGACCGCACCCGCACCCTCACCAAGGTGAGGTTGTCCTTTGTCCCTTTTCTCCTGATAGTTCCCCTTCTTCTTACCTCTGGTAAGAAAGAACTATCAGATCGCACAGGCTATGTGCACTTCCCTCAGCAAGTCTGATGTTAAAAGGTTCGTCCTAATGCACGCTTGGGTGTGACAAAGAGAAAGATGGGCTGGGGGGGGGGGGGGGGGTACACGCTGGCACTGCGTCATCGACCCACCTCACTCTCGCCCCCTAATCAACAGTCATGACGTGAGTATCCCACCCTCATCCCACCCACTCTCGTCACCTCATAGACAACCATGACGCCATCTTGCCACCTCATTTACATCTATGACGTCATCATTCCACCCTCACCCCACCCCACTCTTTTCACCTCATCGATATCCATGACACCCCACCCTCACCCCTCCTCTCTCGTCACCTCATTGACGGCCATGAGGTCGGCAATGCAGATCTCGTCCCCTAGGATGAAGGGCTTGCCGTTGATGAAGACGCGCTCGAACGTGTCTAGAGCATCTTGCATCACCGCCTCCTCTCCCTTGATCTTCTCCGCACATGCAGGCTTTCCCGTAATCAGAGGCGTTAAGACCTATACATCATAAGAGAAAATACGACATAAGGGGGGACATCTTATTGACAACATTTGTATTAGATTCACATAATATTAATTAGAGAGGAAGAACGGGGGAAGTCTGCAACACAAGTTGTCTCGAACATTTTGGGAATTGGGGAATACCTTATTTGAGTTAATTGATATCACAACATAGAGTAAATCAGTCATGGAGTCAAATGGATGACAATCTGATGGGAATCGGCGAAAATAGTAAAACAGATCAGGGCCCCGTTGCATAAAACTTACCATTATTCTTGTTAATGGCAACTCTGCTATCAATGGTAACTACGATCGTAACACCGCTCGACAACCAATCAACTTCATGGTTTCCATATAGAAGTTACCATGGGTAGCAAAGTTACCATCAATGGTAAGTGTTATGCAACAGGGCCCCGAATTTTAACTCTTAATACGCCATCAACTCTCTCAGTAACAAGCTATAAAAAGGTTATTCGCTTTGTAAATACTAGTCTGTCTAATACATATCTTTCCAGAGAAGGAGGTACTGATACTTATGATGCGATCACATCTTTACCTCAGTCATGAAGACACCGTCAATTGTGCCCCTCACGCCCTGGTGATGGTAGGACAAGTACTCGTCCACTCGAGCCCGCTTCTCGATGTCCGCTGGATACCAGTGGTCCGGGACATGGCTCGGGTACTTGGCAACCAGGTACCGGAAGATTGCAATCCTATATGACGTCATTGAAATGCCAAAATAATATGAACATGGATGTGATACCATTTCGCAATGAAAAACAGTCTAAAGGAATATGAAGAAGGACGAAAAAATTAGTAGGGCAAAATGAATAAGAAGAAGAAGAAAAAAAAACCGAAGATGATGGAGAAGGATGTAGAGGAAGAGAAAGAAAACTAGCAAAATGATAGGATGAGAAGGAAAGGGAGGTGATGAAAAAGAAAGAACTAAGGAATACATCGGATGAAATGGAAACTATAACTTAACATCATAATGCAGGCCAAACAAATGGTACACATTAGAATAGCGTACATGTCTCTCATGCGTCGGAGAAATTAGGGCTGCTTTCCGTGATTCTAACTTTGTTACGCCTTTCACATGTTTTCTCGCCCATTGCCAACAAGGTGAATTGACTTCACATTCATAAATTGCTTAGTGGAGGATTTTCAGGCTTTGCCGCTGCGGTAAACCGTCTTATGTGCAGACGGCAAGCGGCAGCGACAAACTTCTTCCGTGTGAACGTACGTTCATACAATTTGTTTTAGAGAGAAAGGTGGTGGCGCAGCCGCACCACGTGGCACATCTTAACTCTTCATGTGCCACGTGTGTTTTAGTTCGCTGGTAATGTACACAAATCCCATAGAGCTACATGATTCTCTAGCACTGAAAGGGTTTATCTGCCCCTGATATTTTATTCATTTACTTACACCTCGGCAAGGCAGAAGTCTCCATCTTTGATAGCAGGGACCCGTAACAGCGGATTCACGGCAGCGAATTCGGGTTTCTTCTGTTCTCCTGTGGGTACATATGTTAAAAGCAGAAATATAAAAATGATATTATAAACCTTAAGTTTGAATTATTCAACTCTTAGTCTGAACAAAAATGCATTTCACAAACCGTGTTTTGAAGAGCTTCTTGTCTTCTTTACATCTTGTTCTCGTCGTCCGTCACATCACCCCATCACCCCCGTTTCCTCTTCTCGTTCCCTTCCGCCTTCGTGTTTCTTTCCTTCTTTCTCATTTCCTACCCCCCTTGTTCCTTTCACTCATCCTCCGCACTGTTCTTACACAATCATTCACAAGTGAAGTCATATGATATTTCCTTCTTCCTCTTCTTCATCTTTGTCATCTTCCGTTCCTTCCCGTGTTCTCTTTACTCCTCCTCCTCCTCCTCATTTGCTCTTTTCTAACTAACACATCTCCAGCTGATTTTTTTTTGTGATACTTTTTTCCTTTTTCTTTCTCTTCTTCTTACCCATCCGCCTCGTCTTCTGTTCTTTCCTTATAACTCACACATCCACATCTTATATAAACTATGATCTTTTTCCCATCTTCCTTCTCCTCTTTGTGTCTTATTCGTATAGCCCCCTCTTCCTCTGCTCGTTCCAAGTCCACAAATTCACAACTGGTACATAATTATTCATGATTTCCTTCATACTATTTTCTCCACCAATATACTTACTCAATATATTCACTCCAATATATAGTTTCTAAAGTAAAAACAAAAAATAAAAATCCGTACACGAATTGAAAAGGCAAAAACAAATACTTCCCTTTTAAGAGGTGGACGTCGACAATCTCATAGGGTATAGTGGTGTTCTTCAAAAACATAACCAGAGAACGACTCGGTTGTGAGATATAATCTATATAAACCTGCAACACCATAGTTGTAGCTGACACCGTCTTATTCTTCAGAAGAATAGCTTAACTTTTAACTGGTTTCCAAGCTATTTTTACTTGACGTCGCCGCGCTTTATGTTGATGGTGCGTACGAAGGCCTTCTACTGGGTCGAGTGGTACAATACATGAATGTAGGGCGCCTTATTAAACCATGTTACGCTATCACTTTAGTATTTACCTTGAGATCATACCAAATTACTGGTACAGTCTATCTATTATCATTTCTCCGATCTGCCAGGTCCACGAGGTCCACGTAGAGTATGACACACATAAACCGTTGTTTTTTTAATCAAAGCAAAACACTTGCATCGATTGGTTGGCAATTTGCTTACTAAGCAAGAACATGTTGACCTTGGACTTACAAAACTGTTCACCTTGAGGGAACTTAGTCATACCAAAGTCCAAGGGCCATCGCAGACGAGAGTCCTACCACTCTGCGACTGGCTGAATCACAGGACCCCGTCATTGGATTTGTGCAAGAAGGTGACGTAAACCTCACGACTGCAGGATCGTGTCGTCTGCGGCGGCCTTAAAGGACACCTCAGACGACACGATTTTGTCACGATTCCGCAGTCATACTGTTCAACGACTGGAAATGTGACGTCACCTAGTTCAGAAAATCTCAGTCCGCGTACGACTAGCCTATCCGATGTGCCTCGATATTGCCGATATGGCAGTTTCTAAACAGCAGTCGAAATCCGCGGTAGGCCGGAGTCGCCGAATTGAAGTGCACACTCGATTCTGGGACTCCGCCCTTCCGCAGTTTTTCGACTGCCGTCTTATAGCAACTGCCATACAGCGAGGGGGGTTACTAGCATACGACTGATCGGATCATGTCGTACAGCGGTCTTAACAACAACTCTGATACCATTGTATGAAACTTACATGAATGCATGGAAATGTTTATTCAAATTAATCCATACGCTAGAATGGAACTAAATTTTTAGCCTAACTGACTGATTCTACCAAGAGCTAAATCTCTGTGGGTTTTGAAGTATTCATTTAAATGTTGTTTGATACAAAACGGACTAAGAGAAGAAACTTCGCATAATCCCGTTATAGCGCGCTCACGTTGCATGGACCTACCGCGGACTTAAGGGTTCAATTAAAAGTCTAGACAAGTTCAAATATAAAGCAGTGATAACAGTGAAGGGTAACGGGTGTATTAAGTTCTCGGTCATGTGACTGAATAAAAGTGCGTTTACATGGAAGAAGTTGCAGCTGCCACTTTCCTAATTAACCCTTTGCGTACGTTCCGCATAACGTGCTGCTCTATGGGAATTCTGTGCATCAATTGGGTATAAAGTCACATGTGGCAAACAAAGAATTAATAGCGATATGTTATGGGGTCGCCACTTCGTGCAGGTGGACCGATTTTCTTGCTCTGCCGTTAAACACGAACGGCACGGTGTTCCTTTCAAACATTATCAGAGACCGACATGGCGCCGATACAGAATTATTATGATCATGAAGTCCCGTCTTCCGACGGAGACGTCTTGAAGTTTACTCCATCTTTTCTTTGAAAAAAAAAAACCCCACACACACACACACACAAGAGAAAAACAGTAGGCCTATCTTGACTTGCCGGTGCTCCTGTTTACGCAGGCTTGATGCCGCACAAAACAATACACACAAATTTCATTCAACAACATTTCGTCTCATTGAGAAAGTGGTTCTGAACAACATCACTTGTCATTGGAGAATTTCAATGGTCCGACATTGCCTAGCGGGCTAATGTCTGGCACTCGCAATGAGAGTCTCCGCCATGATCACCGGTGGTGCTCATGTGACGTCACACTTTGGTATTCTTAATCGTTAAAAGCAAAGGCGCGGCGCGTCACGTTGATGAAAACAGAGTAACTTCGTGGGATGCCACATGAAACAATATTATTGATTCATTATACTCTATAGACCTTAATTTCGTCTACTTCGAAATCACTCTGGTTTATCGAGTTTGTCCACATAATAATGAGATCTACAGCGAGATCTAATTATTTAAATTAGCCACTGCTGTATTTGTAATGATGAAAATTAACAATTTTGTGATAGCATCAGACTTTCTTATTTTACATCCCATTACTAGTGGACTACATACCTGCAAGAGTCAAGTTAGGCCGTAGTCTTACTCTGCATAAACATGATAGAGACTCAACTCGTTTTGAGACAGCATGTAAATATAGTACACTAATGCTTAAAGATTAAGTGACCGCTTGACTGACAATGATTTGTGACGACCTGGTCGATAACCAAACATAGGCCTACATAGATCTAATCTTGAGTCTAGACTACTTGCCTTTTCCTAGATCGATTTCAACAATCTCGTATGGAATGGTGGTGCTCTTGAGGAACATCACCAGCGAGCGGCAGGGCTGTGAACCCAGGTCAACGTACACCTTCACCACCATCGCGATCTCGTATTAATCCCCTGCTTATACCTTGTTAATCCAAAATTTCAATCAGTGCACGTGCATCGCGTACGTCTTTCTCGCACACTCAAATACACACACACACACACTCACAGCGCGCGCCTATCGTGCGATTTATATTGCACCTCCGTAGGCGCCTGATCGCTACCGAAGTTGACGTTATCAATTTTTTTTCTTTGTTCCGGTCAGGGTTACAATGCAAGCAAATGAGGCATGGAATTCGATTTTTTTTTCTCATATTATGCCAGTTTCAAATTGTTAGCGTCCTTCGGGACAAAGTTCATATTTTGAACTATTCGTAGAATACAGTCAGGAATTGTTGTTGGATACGCCAAAGACGTGTTGGAACGTGAGTGTATGCTGAATTGCATTGTGCGTCTATCCCTCTCTGCCTTTCATAGTACTCTACTCTCTCTCTCTCTCTCTCTCTCTCTCTCTCTCATACCTCTCTCTTCTTCTCTATAATTACTCTCTCGCTCTCTGTCACTATATCCGTGCCTGTATCTGTCTTTCTCAATTTCACGACTGTTGTCTCTGTTCTTACCCCCCCTCTCTCTCCCTCACTCTTTCTCCCTCTCAGAGTCCCCCCCCCCCCCTCTCTCTCTCCCTCTCTCCTCTATACTTCCCCCCATTTCAGTTCACGTTTGCACACAATAATAACGTCAAGGCGAGTATCATTTTTTATTTCTTTATTCAGTAGCAAACGTTTTTCAGTGAGTATAATTTCACCCTTTCTCTTGTAGCCAAACATAATTGTGTTGTACTATTTATTGCGAGTGGATCAACATTGATGCGTCATTGTCATAAGTTATGTATGCATGGTAGGTCACCGTACTCGACATGAGATAAACAAATGTAATATTCTTCTCTTTTCCTTCATAACATAATTGTGAATGACGCCAAAATGTGTTATTCTAATCATTTATCTGAATTATCATTTATCAGCGCCTCTGTTGACGATTTTTTTGTAGATTCTAGTAGTATTCCTAAAAAAATTAGGGAAAGTGTTGGAAATTCTTTGCGTGTAACTTGAAGATGACTCAACAATTTTGCTTTTCCCTCTCTCTCTCTCTTCATGTACTTAAATGCTTCATTATTTCAGATACGTTTACGTAATATATCCCACATTCTGCGTAGAGCCTGGTTAGCTTGGCAACCTGTGTCAGCTTAGTAACTTATGTCCGCTTTGTACCCCGTTTCAACATGACATCCCATGTCAGCTTGGCACCCCGTGTCAGCTTGGTACCCCCCGAGTCAACCTGGTAACCTATGTCAGCTTGGCGCCCCGTGTCAGCTTATAGTATCCGTTGTCAGCTTGGTACCCCGTGTTGTCTTGGCACCCCGTGTCAGCTTAGTACCCTCTGTCAGCTTGGCACTCCGTGTCTGCTTGTTTCCCGTGTCAGCCTGGTACACCGTATCAACTTGGCACCCCGTGTCTGCTTGTTTCCCGTGTCAGCCCGATGCCCCGTATCAGCCTGGTACCTTATGTCAGCTTTGCATCCCGTGTCAACATGGCATCCCATGTTAGCTTGGCACCCCGTGTCAGCTTGGTACCCCCCGAGTCAACCTGGTAACCTATGTCAGCTTGGCGCCCCGTGTCAGCTTGGTACCCCCCGAGTCAACCTGGTAACCTATGTCAGCTTGGCGCCCCGTGTCAGCTTATAGTATCCGTTGTCAGCTTGGTACCCCGTGTTGTCTTGGCACCCCGTGTCAGCTTAGTACCCTCTGTCAGCTTGGCACTCCGTGTCTGCTTGTTTCCCGTGTCGGCCTGGTACACCGTATCAACTTGGCACCCCGTGTCTGCTTGTTTGCTGTGTCAGCCCGGTACCCCGTATCAGCCTGGTACCTTATGTCAGCTTTGCATCCCGTGTCAACATGGCATCCCATGTTAGCTTGGCACCCTGTGTCAGCTTGGTACCCCCCGAATCAACTTGGTACCCGTGTTGTCTTGGCACCCGGCGACGGCTTAGCACCCCGTGTCAGCTTAGTACCCTCTGTCAGCTTGGCACCCCGTGTTTGCTTGTTGCCCGTGTCAGCTTGGTACACCGTATCAGCTTGGCACCCCGTGTCAGCTATGTACCCCATGTCAGCTTGGTACCCCGTATCAGCTTGGCACCCCGTGTCTGCTTGTTTCCCGTGTCAGCCTGGTACCCGTGTCAGCTTGGTACCCCGTATCAGCCTGGTACCTTATGTCAGCTTTGCACCCCGTGTCAACATGGCATCCCACGTCAGCTTGGCACCCCGTGTCTGCTTGTTTCCCGTGTCAGCTTGGCACCCCGTATCAGCCTGGTACCTTATATCAGCTTTGCATCCCGTGTCAACATGGAATCCCATGTTAGCTTGGCACCCCGTGTCAGCTTAGTACCCCCCGAGTCAACTTGGTACCCCGTGTTGTCTTGGCACCCGGCGACGGCTTGGCACCCCGTGTCAGCTATGTACCCCATTTCAGCTTGGTACCCCGTATCACCTTGGTACCCCGTGTCTGCTTGGTACCTCATGTCCACTTGGTACCCCGTGTCAGCTTGGTACCCAATGTCTACTTGGCACCCCGTGTTTGGTAGACCGTGTCACCTTGACGTTCATTTTGATTTAGACAGTTTGATGTGTGACACCTAATGTATCTTGTCAGCACTTAACGCTAACTCTTCTCAACGTCTCTTGTCAGCCCTTGACACCATGTCCGCCAAACGTCTCTTGCCAGCTTTTCACGCTCTGTCTGCCCGACGCATCTAGTCAACCCTTGACGCTAACTTTGCCCTACGTCTCTTGTCAGCCCTTGACGCTATGTCCTCCCAAAGTCTCTTGCCATCCGTTGACGCTATGTCAAATTGACATCTTTTGTTAGCACTTGACGCTATGTCTGCCCAACGTCTCGTGTCAGCTATTGATGCTATGTCTGCGCAATATCTCTTGCCAGCTCTTGACGCTATGTCTGCCCCACGTATCCTGTCAAACTTTGACGCAAATGTCTGCCAAGCGTTCCTTGCTAGCTCTCGACGCTATGTCCGCCCAACGTCTCTTTTCAGGCTTTGACGCCATGTCCACCCAGCGTCCGTTTTCAGCCCTTGACGCCATGTCCACCCAGCGTCTGTTTTCAGCCCTTGACGCCATGTCCACCCGGCGTCTCTTTTCAGCCCTTGACGCCATGTTCACCCAGCGTCTCTTTTCAGCCCTTGGCGTCATGTCCACCCAGCGTCTCTTTTCAGCCCTTGACGCCATGTCCACCCGGCGTCTCTTTTCAGCCCTTGACGCCATGTTCACCCAGCGTTTCTTTTCAGCCCTTGACGCCATGTCCACCCAACGTCTCTTTTCAGCCCTTGACGCCATGTCCACCCAGCGTCTCTTTTCAGCCCTTGGCGTCATGTCCACCCAGCGTCTCTTTTCAGCCCTTGACGCCATGTCCACCCGGCGTCTCTTTTCAGCCCTTGACGCCATGTTCACCCAGCGTTTCTTTTCAGCCCTTGACGCCATGTCCACCCAACGTCTCTTTTCAGCCCTTGACGCCATGTCCACCCAGCGTCTGTTTTCAGCCCTTGACGCCATGTCCACCCAGCGTCTGTTTTCAGCCCTTGCCGCCATGTCCACCCGGCGTCTCTTTTCAGCCCTTGACGCCATGTTCATCCAGCGTTTCTTTTCAGCCCTTGACGCCATGTCCACCCAACGTCTCTTTTCAGCCCTTGACGCCATGTCCACCCAGCGCCTCTTTTCAACCCTTGACGCCATGTCCACCCAGCGTCTCTTTTCAGCCCTTGACGCCGTGTCCACCCAGCGTCTCTTTTCAGCCCTTGACGCCATGTTCACCCAGCGTCTCTCTTTAGCCCCTGGCGTCATGTTTGTCCAACGTCTTTTGTCAGCCTGGGAAGCTTTGCACGCCGATCGCCGACTTCATCCTCTAAGAACAGTCGTCGCTGTCGGAAGGAAATAACTTCTCCTTGATCCCCAACTTTTCGGTCCACGAACTCCTGATTGCCTGTCGGAGGAGCCCGGTCTTTGCCACGTTCTCATGCTGCAGCACGAAGCTGAGCTCTTCGATCACGTCACCAATCGACCTCGTCTCTCCTCGATGCTAAATATAAAGAAAAAGGACAATGTGTAAACCACCTCATTAGTAAGATACCATTTTGATACATTGCACAATTTTTAGTATAAAGAAGGTTTGATAAACGAAACGGGATTAAGCTGGCAACAAATATCTCCTAGAAGCAAAATAATGAATCATTAAACTCATGCACCAATTATGAAATCATGTAATGATGGATAAAAAGAATTGTCTTCATGTGTTTAAATGTGTTTACATGTACATTGTTATATAGTTATGTTTGTGTTTTTATGTATTTGTTCACGGACTCGCGGAAGAACAGTGATCTATTGAGGCGAGTAAGCCGCGATTAAATGAATAAATAACATTAAATGAAAGTCAAGGAATAGACACATGATTTACCCCGAGACCCATTCTCCATCCTCCCTTCTCCACCCGACTGAGAATCCTCTTCTTCTCACGGCTCTTGCCAGTCGTTGGCTTGCTGTCCTTTTTGGGCACTTGACACCTGGTAGCTTCATTGCGCCCCATGTCAGCTTGGCACACCATGGCAGCTTTGTCGTCAGTGTCTGATTTGCATCCGGTGTCTGCTTTGCACCACTTGTCAGCTTGGCAGCCGCTATCAGCTTGGAAGCCCGCGTCTGCTTGGCACCCGGTAGCTTCATTGCGCCCCATTGCTTTCTGGCACCCCATGTCAACTTGGCGCACCTTGGAAGCTTGGTTGCCAGTGTCTGATTTGCACCCGGTGACTGCTTTCCACCCCTTGTCAGTTTGGCACCAGCTATCAGCTTGGTAGCCCGCGTCTGCTTGACACCGCGTGTCAGCATTTAACACTGTGTCTTCTTGGCACCCCGTGCCTCTTAAGATTCCCTTCTTGTCATCATCGGTACCATTCATCTCCTGTGTATGTCCATCTTCAGCTCCGCTATCACTCGCGCAAACACCATCATCCGTGCACTGGAGGTGACCCACGCGTACGACGTCTACATCATTCAGGCTGCTGTCCGGCTCGTAGTCGTCTTCGAACTCTATGCTGAATTTGATGGGAGATGTCGACGACAGGCTCAGATTGTCCAAACTATCCACTGCGGGAAAACAAATATTGAAAAGCAGTTCGTCAAGAGGCAGGTGACCAGAATGTGAGACATTGGCAGGGTAATCTTAAACTGTTCCTTGGTCTAAATAAAATCAATGTTAAAAAAAGATGTTTCTGAGCACATCAAAATACAAAACGAGACATACTTGTGGACAAGTATAAGGTGGTCTGCATTGGCAAATTTATGCACAGACATAGTATGGTAAATGCACGGTGACACCATCGTCTTTCCATGGTGACACCATCTATTTATTAGAAATCAGAGGCAACGCTCAAGAAAAATCATAAAGCCACGACAATGTGGGGATTTAACAGAAGAAGGTCGCAAAATAAACATTGCAAAAGGAATGAAAAACTGACCCTACCCACACCAGGATCCGAACTGGGAGCCTCACGTTCTTAAAACGTCGCCTTACCCATTGAGCCGCAAATCTTCGCATTCACTTAACACGTAATGCCCAGCAGTGTCTAGAATGATTTAGAAATCGATATTCAAGCTGAAATTTTGCCATGATCCCGATATCTAATGAAAAATGGAGACCACGTCGCCGAAAGCTAGTAGATTCAGCTACAACACATTAAAATTTCAGAGTAAAAGATTGTAACATAGGAAAAGATATAGCTCCTAAAAGATTGCCATGTCATTTCATGATTTCAAATAAATGACCCTCCCATTGACATTACACGTAGAAACGTCCGGTTTTAACATTAATGCCTATAATCATATTTACACCTTGAAGAAGTTATCAAAATGAAAAATTAAGGCATCTGCCATAGAGCAATGTCTTAGGCACAACATTATTGAAACTTGGGATAAAATCGACCAAGGATTACTGAGATATGCAAAAGTAGGTAAAAAAGTTCATGACGTCATAATTGAAAATTCATTTTCTTCGATTCATATGGCAATATGCTGACGTCACGATGTACTTACCGGTAAAATGGCACATGAAATCACATTTACATTTCATACTCTTTCCAAATATTAAAAAAAAAATGGCCGATTGAAGACAGTCATGTTTTGCAATACTTGCACACAAAAACGTATTGATGCACGCGCGGACTTTGAACTTTGACGCACCCGCACGACCTTGTTATTGCATGGAAATGGCTCAAAACTGCAGGGTGTGATGTTTGTAGTGTCAGAAACATGAAATCATTAAAAAAAATGGAATTTTGACGTTTCGTTCGCGTTACGCACGGAAAAACGCGCGGAAATTTTTAAAATGCTCAAAATGGACTGAAACATATGCAAAACAATTTTAAGCTGATTTGGAGCATTTTTAAATTTTGCACGCGCGTTATTGCACTAACGTACGCGTACGCGCGCGTTTTTATTCATTGAAATTAATTGTCACGTCATTAATTTTATGCATGCCAAATATCATTAAATAGAGATGACTGGTTTTAGAGCTACATGAAATAATAGATTTTCATTAAATTGCTCGTGCATGACGTCACGATTACGTAATGACCTTGAAAATGTTCCTGTAATATGTTCACATATATACCTATACATGGTGAGCGTTTGATAAAGCATGGCCCATGCATTGTTGAGATATCAATGTAACAAAAAAATAGGAATAAAAATAAACGAGACATACTTGTGGACAAGTATAAGGTGGTCTGTATTGACAAATTCGTGCAGAGACATCAGGACATGGGACGGTAATGCACGGTGACACCATGCATGGACCTTCTATGATGATGGCACCATCTACCCAGGAAAAAACACAGTTGAAACCAGTTGAATTTTCAACTGGTTTCAACTTGATTCAACTGGTACCAGTTGAAACCAGTTGGCAAAACTAGTAAGCTCCCATTATACCAGTTTATTCCAGTTGAATCCCGTTGACCCAACTGGCACATGCTGAAAACATACAAGTTGATTCCAGTTGAAACCCATTAACCATACTGGTATAAATCAGTACACCAGTTGATACCAATTAATTAATAAAAAGCTACGTTGCGTAAAAAGGGCCTTGAAAAGTGCATTACGCGTGGTATGATAACATTTCTGTTGCATTTGGTCAGACTAAGCATTAAATCAGCTGTGGCGGGGAAAGGGATTTACTTGCTTACTTCAAGCATTCCGTAGATCCGAGTTATAATAGTCTAAGCATGCCAACATTTTGAAATGTTATACGTTGAAAAATCACGAGTGTTTGCTTATTAATGTTATAATTATTAATTCTACGTTTGATTGAGAATTTTGCATCAGTTGTGAATATCAACACATGCATTTGGTAACCCCTTTTCAATATCCAGACATTTAAGTTAATGTCGGGTCGACATTGTTATTCCGACTTCAGGCGGATTCAGACCTGATCCGACATCCGACATTCCGGCAAACGATATGATATAAGATACGACATTTCAGTTCACACCGACAATGACAATTCAAAATATCGTGAGAAAAGTCGGATGACGCGACATTTTCAAAACTCCATTGATTGTACGGATGTCAGCAATAGACCATTTTCGTAATGTATTCACAACTTCCCCCTAACTGCGTAGTAACGCGTTATTGCATTTACCTGTATCTTGTCATTCAGATTCAATGGATGGAATGCACTTTGAATCTATTAGTTGTTGCTACTCAGACAAACCTCGGACAAGCTTTGGGGTTCCCATTGGTAACGTATTGTTTGAATGGCGTGAATAAAATATTCTATTTACGCCGTTGGCATTTATGGCATTTTGACTTCTCATACGTCACTGGAGGCGTGCGGGTTTTTTTTTCTTCAAATTTTCGTCAAAATGAGACTTTATTGCGGCAAACGAATGTGAAATTCGTTTTTAGTGGATAATTTTACAGATTAGTGAGAACTTATTTTTCTAATTTAGTAACCCTTTAAGTTCTTTATGTTATGACCATGCATAAACACAAGAAAAACATTGATTCACGTTTGCCTGCATGTGGGGTTGATACATAGTTGCTTACCCATCAGTAAATCTAGAAATTTATGTGACTACAGGGGGGCATTTCATCAAAGGACTTGTCGGATATTTTATCCGACAAGTTTGCTCTCGGCCAATAAGATGCAAGCATTTCAGTAGCTTATAACAGTTTGTCGGATAAAACGTCCAACAAGTCCTTTGATGAAATGCCCCCCAGGATGTTCCTATACAATGCCGTGATTATAGTGTAAAGAAATACTAGGGCGCGTTTCTCGACACGATAAGCTGAGTTCTAAATGCTGGAACTGCTCGGACCCTGTCGCATCTATTGTTCTCGTCGGACGATCCTTGAGAAAAATAGTGACTAAAAGCTGAGTTGCGTATAAGGGCCTTGAAATGTGCATTACGCGTACGACGAAAATATTTCTGTTGCATTTTGTCAGCTGTGGCGGGGAAAGGGATTTGCTTGCTTAAAGGGCCCCTGTCATCAAAATGTATGTTGACTTCTATTGATGCAACTTAATATGTATATAACAAAATCACTAACTGTTCAATGGAAATATATGTCATATATCTTAAAATAATTTTTCTATATTTTTTCTCAGCACTGATAAGCCCCGCCTCCAAAATATCCTCCAACTCAAGATTCCCCCTGTGACATCATCAAAGGTAGAAACTAGCAGGATACTAGACATAATTTATGCACAAACTAAACATTGCATTGACTACCTGCAAGTGCTTATAACAGCATCACATAGCTAGCACATTTCTGACATAAGAAACGATTATTCCCACATGAAAGGTTGTCAGACGGTATTGTGTGAAGACAAGTGATGCTCTTGTGGGCAGGTGGAGGTAGTCATTGCAATGTTTAATTTGTGCATAAATTCTGTCTATAATCCTGCTAATATCTTTGATATCCTTTGATGATGTCACATGGGAATCTTGAGTTGGAGGATATTTTGTAGGCGGGGCTTATCAGTGCTGAGAAAAAATAAAGAAAAATTATTTTGAAATAAAGGACACATATTTTTATTGAACAGTTAGTGATTTTGTTATGTACATATTATGTTGCACCACCATAAGTCGACATACATTTTGATGACAGGGGACCTTTAACATCACTTCATTGAAGGAAAAATTCGCTGAGGTGATTCTCGAAGCTATTATTACAACTCTTACTTCAGCTCTAAATGCTGGAAGTGCTTGGACCCTGTTGAATCTATTATTCTCGATTGAATGATCCTTAAGAACAATAGTGACTTATGGAAAGCTGCGTTGCGTAATAAGGCCCTTGAAAAGTGAATAAATGTGCATTACGCGTGGTACGATAACATTTCTGTTGCATTTCGTCAGACCAGGGAAGTGTTATAGGAAGGAGTAGAAACTCGAGCATAATACATTCAAACATCTGTATGGGTTCTAAAGCGTGCTCGAATGTCAAAAGAATTCCATAATCATGACAATGCTCTGATGTTCCATGTGCCGAGCCGACATTTAGCTGATGTCAACTTGAAAAGAAATTTCTTTAATTTCCCTTTTGTCTGTAGACGTTTTGTTTTTGACAAATTCGTTTGCAAACTATGAGGAAGTTAACGGCAGATAATGACAGATCCTAATACTCTGCTTTTGTTTTGAAAAGTATTGAGGAATCATTAAAAATCGGACATATAAGCTATTTGTATTAATTAAAATTGACCAATTTCTCCACTTTCCGACAACTTGTGCATTTGGGAGATTCAACCACCCTCAAAATGATATATTAAGCTGTGTGTTATCATTAACGGCGTTTGTGTGTGTTTGCGTGAAGCAGAGATATTTTACTTGAAAAACTTGTTTATTTGTGTTTGCTGATACCTGTTGTGCTCATGGAAGTATTAATGTCATTAAGAGAACGGGACAAGCGAAATGGGACTGTACATTTCTTTTGTTCTCTCTGAGAAACCGTTGCCACACAATCATGTTCATAATTGTTCAAACACCTGAACAGCACCTGCTGAGAACACCATAACTTTTCAGCGGCTTGGCACATGGGTTCAAAGAAAGAAAGTTGCTTCCTTTCCTTCCATAACACATCCCTGGTCAGATTAAGCATTAAATCAGTTGTGGCGGGGAAAGGGATTTGCTTGCTTACTTCACTGAAGGCAAAATTCACGAAAAAGCTTAACAAATATTTCAAAATGTTGACTTTTGTTACGATCAGTTCACGCCAGAAAGGATCGCACAAAATGATACCAATATTTAGTTCAGGTGTTCTTTATTATATGGGGTATTTTCCCCTTTTAAAAAAAAACCAAGACAAGCGTTCACTTGCAGTACATCAATACATCAATATAGGTTACTTTACAATGTATAGATACAGGTTAGCTTACAGTGCTGGAGGATACTGAAGTCCAATGGATCCACGGCTCTCGCTGATGGTCCAGTTGATAATCCGATCCAGTATTCCCAAATTATGATCGCAATGTTGATCCCAATGTTGTACGCTGAAGAGCAGGTATTCCAGATAGTCAAGTCCAAATAGATGATCCAAGATAGTCAAATGTTAATCCACAGAGCTTTCACGCTTTCACAGGCAGGATCTCATAAGCGCTATTTAACAGGCAGGTATTTATCCACGTAGAGAAAGTCCTCGTATAAATCCACAGGTAGGTATTGAGCCAGGGTCACAACAATATCTTAGATGCAGGTTACTCTTATCACAGGTGACTGGAGCAAGATGATATGAAAACTGAGCTCCTATTGAAGCAACTCATCTATATACTACAATCTGTATATTCTAGAAGCTTCTATTATCTGCTAATAGAAAATTCTAAGTACATCTAGAAATACATGATAAACAATATTGACCTGACCTAGATTACACTGATGAGTCATCACTAGCCCATCTGAGCTCCTTTATTATGTTAATGAGTCTCAGCTAGCTGCAACATTCTTTCATGTAAATAACATTCTAGACTCTTCTGGGCAGTACACATTGCTAAATGTTTATTTCACCAGTGAGGAATGTCACAAGCACCCAGAGTGCAGCTAATTCAAGAGCTACATGTATGGCTATATATGTATAACTTATACACATTTGTAACACTTTCCCCCATGGAAAAAAGAAAATTTTGCCGTAGCAAATTTTTCTTTTACATTTTCAAACATTTAAAGTTACCTAAATAAACATGTTCACCTTCTCTGCATTATGAACAATCATACTTTTAAGTTTGAACACTTACAATATCATATTTCCATGTCTCATTTATGACAATTCATAATTTAACCTTGACAACTTGTCTTGAGTATTTTGTCACTTTGAATTTCTTATTCAACCATTTTGATGACATGTATTATCCAAACAATATTTTCTTCAATAACAAACAGTTTCAATACCATAATCAACCGGCAAGGCACTTACTTGCACTGAATGTTTCCACATGAAAATAACTTCAAAATCTTGTTGCCAAAGTCTTTTGGATATATGGCAATTTTCATTTGTCATCATACTGATTCAATAACATTTTTACACGTAATCACATTCCTTGTGACAAAACTTATTACTTCTTTGTTGTTGTTTTTTTCACACTCTGGACAGTGCATCAGCTATGACATTGTTTTTGCCTGATACATGCACAATTTTGAGTGCATAGGGCTGGATCAGCAGACTCCACCTGAATATTCTACTGTTCTTGGTTTTGAACCGATCCAGGAAGACAAGGGGGTTGTGGTCTGTATACAGTATTATCTCCCCTTTACTGTTTGTCAAATACACTTCAAACTGCTGAAGGGCAAGGATCATACTGAGTGCCTCTTTCTCAATTGTTGAGTACTTTTTCTGGTACTTGTTCAGTTTCTCCGAGAAATAGCTCACAGGCTTTTCTATGCCATCATCATCATCTTGGAGCAAAACTGCCCCTACCCCAACATCACTGGCATCAATAGCCACTTTGAAGGGCTTGGAGAAATTGGGTGCAGCCAACACCGGCTCATTTGCCATGATAGATTTCAACTTCACAAAAGCATTTTGGCACTCGTCTGACCAGATGTACTTGACTTTGCCTTTCAGCAAGTATGTGAGTGGGCTCACTACAGTACTAAAATTCGGCACGAATTTTCTGTAGAACCCAGCCATACCCAGAAATCTGAGCAACTCTTTCTTTGTTTGGGGGATGGGAAAGCTGAGTATAGCTTCAACCTTGGCTTCTCTTGGCAGTACTTGCCCTTGACCGACTATGTGACCGAGATAGGTGACCTTTGCCTTTGCAAATTCACTCTTTGCGAGATTGATCACAAGATTGGCTTTGTGGAGCCTGTCAAACAGTAGTCTGAGGTGTTGGATGTGATCACTCCATGTGTCTGAGAACACAAGAATGTCATCAATGTACACCACACAGTGGTCAAGTCCAGCAATCACGTGATTGGTCAACCTTTGAAAGGTCGCTGGCGAATTCTTCATCCCAAAAGGCATGACCTTACACTGAAACAGACCATCTGGGGTCGCAAAGGCAGATATTTCTTTTGCACGGTCGGTCATTGGCACTTGCCAGTAGCCCTTAAGCAAGTCTTGTGAGTTAGCCATTTGAGCTGCTTTTTTCAGATCTGTGATTTTGTGATCATCTAAGTGGGATCTCACATTGGAGGCAACATTCTTTTTGAACTCCTCCAACAACACTACCTCTCTGAGGCTATCAAAATCTTCTCCCACTTTCAATGAACCATACCACCTATCAAACATCATTTCTTTTTCACGAGCAAACTCAACGTGTGTCTGACCTGGCTTGCGGCTTGCATTTCTGAATTTCTGTCTGTACGCCTCCGGTACCAATTCATACGCATTCAGTACTGCTTTCTTTACAGTAGCATAGTTACATGACTGTTCTGCTGAGAGAGATGAGTACACGTCTGCTGCTTTACCAACAAAAACACTTTGTAGAAGCATCGGCCAAAATTCCTGTGGCCATTTCATCGTACTAGCCACTTTTTCAAATGAGACAAAATATTTGTCGACTCTATCCTCTTCAAATTTTGGCACCAAACGAACATTCTTTGCCACATCAAAGATATGGGACTTACTGTCCTGTGCACAAGCCTGTGACAGTTCAAGTTCACGCAATTTCATCTCCATTTCTAGCCTTCTCATTTCAATTTCTGCCTCTGATCGCTGTCTTTGTCGTTCTTCAGCGTCAGCTTCACGCTGTCTTTGTTTTTCTTCAAACTCTAATCTCATCTTCTCTCTTTCAAATTCCATTTTAGCAAGCTCAAGCTGTGTTTGATCTGAACCACCCATAGCTTGGGCTTGTTCAGCTGGTTGGGTTTGTTGTCTAACTGTCATGTGACTAGCTACACTATCAAGTATCTCTGCCTTCTTCATACCCTGTGTCAATTCAACATTCAAATGTTGGGCAATAGCGATCAAATTACACTTTCTCAATCTTTCCAAATCTGTGTAGGACAAATCGGTCCTTTCGGCAAACGCCTTAGCATCGAAAGTACTCATGATTGTACACAGTATACAACATACACAATCAAAATATGTGAAAGCTTGTCTGATGTATTCTAGGATAGATCAATCAAAGTTATGACCAAAATTTCACTGGATTTCGAACAATGTTGGCTTATTAACAATGTTCATTTCCCGGACAAGCCCCCAAATTTTGTTACGATCAGTTCACGCCAGAAAGGATCGCACAAAATGATACCAATATTTAGTTCAGGTGTTCTTTATTATATGGGGTATTTTCCCCTTTTAAAAAAAAAAACAAGACAAGCGTTCACTTGCAGTACATCAATACATCAATATAGGTTACTTTACAATGTATAGATACAGGTTAGCTTACAGTGCTGGAGGATACTGAAGTCCAATGGATCCACGGCTCTCGCTGATGGTCCAGTTGATAATCCGATCCAGTATTCCCAAATTATGATCGCAATGTTGATCCCAATGTTGTACGCTGAAGAGCAGGTATTCCAGATAGTCAAGTCCAAATAGATGATCCAAGATAGTCAAATGTTAATCCACAGAGCTTTCACGCTTTCACAGGCAGGATCTCATAAGCGCTATTTAACAGGCAGGTATTTATCCACGTAGAGAAAGTCCTCGTATAAATCCACAGGTAGGTATTGAGCCAGGGTCACAACAATATCTTAGATGCAGGTTACTCTTATCACAGGTGACTGGAGCAAGATGATATGAAAACTGAGCTCCTATTGAAGCAACTCATCTATATACTACAATCTGTATATTCTAGAAGCTTCTATTATCTGCTAATAGAAAATTCTAAGTACATCTAGAAATACACGATAAACAATATTGACCTGACCTAGATTACACTGATGAGTCATCACTAGCCCATCTGAGCTCCTTTATTATGCTAATGAGTCTCAGCTAGCTGCAACATTCTTTCATGTAAATAACATTCTAGACTCTTCTGGGCAGTACACATTGCTAAATGTTTATTTCACCAGTGAGGAATGTCACAAGCACCCAGAGTGCAGCTAATTCAAGAGCTACATGTATGGCTATATATGTATAACTTATACACATTTGTAACACTTTGCTGAGTATCATTCAAGCATTCCGTAGATCAGAGGTATAATAGTCTAAGCATGCCAACATTTTGAAATGTTAAATGTTGAAAAATCACAAGTGTTTGCTTATTCATTTTATAATTATTACTTCTACGTTTGATTGAGAATTTTGCATCAGTTGTGAATATCAACACATGCATTTGGTAACCCCTTTTTTTTAATATCCAGACATTTAAGTTAAGAATGGCATGTTTGCCTCGTCTATCATAAACATGGTATCTGTCAACACGAATAAATCGATGAATTGATTTAACAGAAGAAAATGAGAGAATAATATCACAACAATCTACATGAACAATCTACATATCTCAAAGCTGATGTCGTGCCGACATCGCGCCTATGCCATGTATGCCCTATCTTATTACATTTTTGGGAAGTGGTTAGAAATGTGATGTCGGGTCGACATTGTTATTCCGACTTAAGGCGGATTCAGACCCGATCCGACATCCCGACATTCCGACAATCGATGAAAATGAGAGATTGATATCACAACAATCTACATGAAAATGATGTGTTATACATCATCCATAGAATAATCAATGTTTTAAACAATACTTCACCCTATATTTAGCAAAATTATAATTAGTTCAACCTGGTATTTTATCAATTACTGCGGAGTTTCGTGAGAAAGGCTTTTAATTTGTCATCAAGTGAGATGTCACTGGCATTCTAATGCAGAAACAGGCCCCTAGTCTCGAAGGTATGTGTTCAGTTGAGATCTAGCCTAGTGTGTATAAGCCTACGTCTTCAGCTATTTAAACTGGTATTCAAATCCATTTCATAATGCTTTGACTGAAAAAAGAAACAATTAGGCTTAAACTGTAGTCATGCTAATTAAATACTCTCACTTGGTAAGAATTAAAACAATGGATATATTTTTTTTTTTTTTTTTTTTTTTTTGGGGGGGGGGGGTGTTCCGTCTGAGGTGGACGAGAAGCAGGAGGGGGGGGGGGAGTGGTGAAGAAGAGAGAAGGAGGAAGAAAGGAACTTACGGCGAATGCGGGAGAAAGAGGGAGGAGGAAGTAGGACGGAGGAGGGAATGGGAACGGTAGAAGACGGGAGTCAGAAAGTTAGAAGGAAGAGATGAACAGGCTGGAAGGAAAATAAAACGAAGGGCAGAGGGAAGGAAACGGGAGAAAGGGAACAAGGGTGGGGGAGAAGAGGGTAGATTGAGGGCGAGGAAGGGAGGTGAAGAGGTGGAGGAGCAGGACGGCAAGGAAGGAAGGAGGGAAGGGGGGAAGAATCAAGTGAGGAAGACTAGAGGAAGGAAGGGTAAATGAAGAGAAACAAATGGCGAAACACAACTAGATGATCATCTTCTTCCTCCTCCCTCCTCCACGCAATCTCTTCCCTCTTTTTCTTCTTCTTCCCTCTACTCTTACGTCTCCTTCTTCATTCTCATCCTCTTGCCTCATTCATAGATCAAGTTAGAGATACGTACTTATCCTTTCCCTTATAAAAAAAAACACAATGTTTCGAGTGGGGAAGTTGGCATAATCACACCCACCCTAATTCTTCTGGTGAAAAGAATTTACGATATCCTCAATATTACAACCTACAGGCTATGTCTTTATCTAAGTAGTTCATTCTCTATGCTTATGTTAACGCATGTTGGGGATACGAGACACTATGCAGTGTAAAACGTATATCAAATACATGACATTGTACACATGTACAAAATATTTTGCAGGTATCGTGATTAAGCCTACTCAAATAGAAATTTAAAATCATGCAGTTTGTTCCCTTTAGTAATTTGAGTGTCCGATGAAAACTAAATCTATCTGTTCGATTCTGCTATGACAAATTTGCATCAACACAACAGATTTAACTCCCCCCTCTCTTCCCCTCCTCTCTTTCATGAACACAGCATGTATTTAACGACCAAATGATACATGAAATAGCATCTACACCTCCCACTCTTTCAAAATATTAAAAAATAGACCTTCAATCGTGACACCATATATGCATAAGCAATGAGAGACATCGCTCAAGAAGGCTCATAGGGCACCTATTATACTAACATTTCAGAGACTTGCCTAAATTGTTACATGTATATGGTAACATGTAATTAATAGTCATGTAAGAGAATGGGGCGAGAGAAAAGGAATTGGAAAGAAAATATCAAAGAGAATGACAAAGTGAGGGATAGAACAGAAAAAGATGGCAAAATAAACATTGCAAATGGAATGCAAAAATTTACCCTACCCACTCCAGGCGCCTTACCCATTGAGCCACACATCTTCCCATTCACTTAACACGTAATGCCCAGCAGGGGCTAGAATGATTAAGAAATCAACATTCAAGCTGAAATTTCGCCATGATCGCGACATCTCATTGAAAAAATAGAGATACCGTCCCAAAAGCTAGTAGACTCGGCTATAACATACTAAAATTTTAGAGTAACAGAATTTAGCATAGGCGAGATACAGCTCCTAGAAGCTCGTCATGTCATTTCATAAATACCCATTCCATTGACATAACACGTACATGCGTCCGATTTTGACATTAATGTCTATAATCAAATTTGCACCATGAAGGTGGAATCCTATTCAAAAATTAAAGCTAGTTTTACATAGAGCAATGTCTCAGCTAGCACATACTGAAATTTGGAAGAATATTGATCAAGGATTACTGAGATACGCAAAAGCGATAAAAAAAGTTGATGACGTCATACATGAAAATTCATTTTTTCAATTCATATGGCAATATGATGACGTCACGATATATTTAACGACCAAATGATACATGAAATAGTATCTACAGTTCCCACTCTTTCAAAATATGAAAAAAATGGGGGGTCACCAGCCATTCTGAGGAGCTATGGCCGATTGAAGGTGGTCATGTTTTTTTCCAATATTTGCACACAAAAACGTATTGACGCACGCGCGGACTTTGAACTTTGACGCACCCGTACGACCTTATTATTGCATGGAAATAACTCAAAATGACAGGATGTGTTGTTTGTAGTGTCAGAAACATGAATCCAGTGATAAAAACGGTATTCCGACGTTGCGTTTACTTAACGCACGGAAAAACGCGCGCGCGTACGCGCGGAAATTTGAAAAATGCTAGAAATGGCCTGAAACATATGCAAAACAATTTCTAGTTGATTTGGAGCATTTTTTTATTTTACGCGCGCGTTAAGGCACTAACGTACGCGTACGCGCGCGTTTTTTTAAATTGAAATTAATTGGCTTGTCATTAATTTTATACATGCCAAATATCATTACACAGAGATGAATGGTTTTAGAGCTACATGAAATAATAGATTTTCATTAAATTGTTCGTGCATGACGCCACGATTACGTAATGACCTTGAAAATGTTCCTGTAACATGTTCACATATATACCTATACATGGTGGACATTTGATAAAACATGCATGCATTGTTGAGATATCAATGTCACAAAAAATAGGAATAAAAATAAATGAATAAATAATAATAAAGAAAGAAAGAAAATTCGGACGAAAACAAGAGGTGATCTTCCATAGCATGGCAGACCACCTAATTATATGGAGTGCATTACGCACGGTAAGGGCCGAATACACGTGCTTTGTAAGTATCGTGATATATGCACATTATAAGCTTAACATTTAAGTCGATGCTTCAAATAGTATTAATGGTGTACAAGTTTAATTCTACAAGTTTAAAACATACATAGATGTTCTAAGAGGTATCCCCTTTCACAAGTTGATAAAGGAAAGCTATTATTTCTTTAATGTTTCGTGCTCCAGTTGGCCCTTCCCAATGCCACATGTCAATGCGTCTGATATGAATAGACCTACTTGAGCTTTGTATCCTGGTACTGACTGTGAAATCTTCTAGATCGTCTCCCACCCAGTCGTTGCCGTCGTTATTATCCACCTGCTGCTCCACTTCCCACTCCTCAACGACTTTCTCCGTCGATTCCTCCTTCCCCTCCTCCTCCTCGTCCTCCTCCTCGTCCTCCTCCGCCGCCTCCTCCTTCCTATCGTCACCATTCGCCTCTTCCTTCTCCTGCTCCTGCTCCCGCTCCCGCTCCTTCTTCTCGTCGTCATTCTTCTCTTCCTTCTCCTTCTCCTCCTCCTCCTGCTCCTCCTCCTCCTCCTCCTCCTCGGTCTTCTCTCCCTCCTCGTCGACATGGTCCGATTCCTCGCTCTGCTTCTCATCTACATCCTGGCTACAGCAGCCTTCGTCGCCAAGGGCAGCGGCCACAGCGACTGGAAATCAAACCAAAAATACAACAATCAGCAATCACTCTGTGCAGTGGTACTCGAATTCAACACGGGAGAGCATAAGCTTACAACACCTTACGGAATTTCATTCTCATATATATCTTAATAGTGTCTCGCTATATGTTTCAACAATCGACGAAAGAGAAAAAGCTACCCTACCTGAAAACAACGTAACATGAAATTATCATTTTAGAATTAAAATTTAAAATAATTATGAATAAGATACCTGCTGGATTTCCTTCCGGATCCACTGTCATATCGGGGCTATCATAAGTCTCCTCTTTTGCTGTGATCTTGAATTCCTCCTCCGCCCTCCTCTTCTCCTCCCCCTCCTCCTCCTCCTCCTCCTCCTGCTCCTGCCCGGGTTGGTCTCCGGGCTGAGTGTCAGCCGGCTCCCTCTGGATGGCTCCCTCTTCAGAGCTCGTCACCCCAGATCCGCGCATTGAATTGAAAATCACATTTATTTCCTTCAAACAGATACAAAATAATATTTGACATAGCAGCGAATACAGTATATAATTCGGCACAAATTTGAAGGAGGCGAAAACCCGAAAAGCAGAGCTTGAGTTGGGGTCGCCAGATACAAATAAGCAACAAGTTACGTACTGTAATGACATCATATGTAATTGCATATAAAAAAAGTTAAGAGTATAAAGAGTATAAAAGAAACATACAGTAGATAGAGAAGAGGGAGAAGAAATGTAGGCATTAGAAGATAAGTTCATTTGAACAAAAGAGTAAACTGGTCGCAGTAACGTAACATTGGTACATGTATATAGAGCTTGACTGACATTTTGTCTAGCATAGCAACTGGTAAGGCATGTGTATTAATTAACAATAGAAATGGAAGGTAGTTCAAGCATGTCAACATGTCAATGATCTGCATTTAAATAAAGTTTCATTTTATAAGAGAAAGATTGCAAAGAACGAGAGTTTTGTAGGCGGGCTGGTAAACTGTTCCAAAGTTTTGGCCCAGAGTAGCGAATATCGTACTGGTATCTTCGGGTTCTATGTTTCGGTAAATGAATTTGGGTAGCGTTTCTCGTACTATACTTATGAACATCCGAATTGAAGTTGAAATGACAGAGATTACTAAATTGCGAGGGGAAAATGTTGTTTGTGCTTTTGTACATAAAAATACTTTGCTGATGCAAATTAATATCGCTAAATTTCAATAATTTTAACTCTTTGAATACAGGATTTGTGTGAGATTGAAAATGTAATCCAGATATAATACGAACAATCCTCTTTTGCAGTAGTATAAGCTTTAGGATGCTAGACTTACAGGAGTTGGCCCAAATAATATTACAATACGAGAAATATGGAAGTATCAGAGCACAATATAACATACGTAGAATGTGACTTGGCAAGAGATGTCTAATTTTAGATATAATACCAATGCTTTTGGATACTTTGCTTTCGACCTCATGTATATGATCTTTCCATGTCATAAAACTATCTAAATAAATTCCAAGGAACTTGACTTTGTCTACCCGTGGTAATATCACATTGTCGAGTATAACACATGCATCATTCAAATTGACATTCTTTCTATTATGAAAAACCATGTAGTTACATTTCTTGATATTTAAAGATAATTTGTTAGCTTTAAACCATTCACATACATGTACGAGATTTGCATTCACAATATCACAAAGGGAGTTCAAGTTTGAATTGCTATGAAGTATGTTTGTATCATCGGCGTATAGTATAACTGATAGCTCATTTGCTGATTTATAAAGATCATTAATATATAATATGAATAACAATGGGCCGAGGAGACTGCCCTAGAGAATTCCACAGGTTATTGTCTTAAAGTCTGACACACACGATTTGTATTTAGTACATTGTACACGATTATTAATATAGCTGGTGAACCAATTATAAGCAATACCACGTATGCCGTAACAATATAATTTAGATAGTAATATGTTATGGTTAATTGTATCAAAGGCTTTGGATAAGTCGATGAAAACTCCAATTGCAAACTCATTATTTTCAAAAGCATCTATTATTTTACTAGAGAGACTTGTAAGAGCCATGCTTGTGGAATAATCTTTACGAAACCCAAATTGATTTTCATAAAGAATAGAACATTTATCAAGAAATTCGAAAGTCCTCTTGTAAACAATACGCTCTAATAGCTTTGAAAAAACAGATAAAATAGAAATAGGTCTGTAGTTCGTAAATTCACCTTTGTCCCCAGATTTAAAAATTGGTGTCACTTTGGCCTTTTTTAATTCATGAGGAAACATTCCTTTTGATAAAGACAAATTAAATATATGACACAAAGGTCCACAAATATATGGTACGACTTGTTTGATGACTCTTGGACTATATTCATCCAAACCAGCCGCTTTATTGTTTTTAAATGTTTTAACAATGTTACAAATCTCATTCTCCGAGGTGGGATACAGATACAAGGAGTCAGTTGGTGGATCATTGATAAACTTCAAATAGTCCGTTTGAGTTTCAGGGATTCTGTTTGCCAAAGATGGACCGATATTAGTAAAAAAAAGTTATTAAACGAATTCGATATAATGCTCGGTTCTGTAACAGTTTTCCCGTTATGTTTAAACACAGAATTTTCACTTGGCTTACTTTTATTAAGTAGTGAATTAATTGTTTTCCAAGTGCGGTTAATATTGGATTTATTGAGTAAAAATTCATTATGAAAATATTGTGATTTTGTTTTACGAATTAGCGTTGAAAGTAAATTACGATAACTTTTATAAACGGAAGCATTTTCATCTGACGGATTACGTATATACCATTTATATAATTTATTCTTATGTCGAATAGACTGTAACAAGCCTTTCGTCATCCAACATTTCAACTTTTTATTCCTATTTTTTTCAACTACGACAGGGAGATTTTTATCATATAGTTTACGAAATTTCACCTGAAAAAGATTATAACTTTCATTTGGATCGTCGTTATCATATACTTCTCCCCAGTCGACTTCTTGTAAATCCCTACATAAACCTGCAATATTTCTCTCATTTATCATTCTACAGCTAGCCTTTGCATTTGGTGATTTTACATTGCTAGTGCCGAATTTTGATATATGGAAGACTGGCAAGTGATCAGAGACATCACAATACAATAAACCAGAATCAATGGATGAATGTATGTTGTTTGTGAATATGTTATCGATTAACGTGGCAGACGACTTCGTAATACGTGAAGGTTTGTTAATTAAAGGGTAGCATGAATTACTAAATATCATATTAATAAAGTTTTTAACAGAATTGTTTTGATCATGTTGTAATAGGTCAATATTGAAATCACCCATTAAAAAACTTAATTTGTTTTCGCTGGTGAGTTTAGTGAACATAGCGTCCATTGCTTCTGAAAAATCGTCAATTGGAACGTCTGGGGGTTTGTATATGACACCTACAATAATGTTCTTTCTTTTTTTTTGAATTATTTCTATAAAAATAGAGTCGCATAAATTTGCATCGAGCATGAGGTCATCTCCTTGAAAATAGGTATATGAGTTTGCAATGTACATTCCGACACCTCCGCCATGTTTATGATGCCTATTCTTACAGACAAATGTGTATTCATCGATGTTCAATAAAGGACTATCGTCTGTTAACCAAGTCTCTGAAATACCAACAATATCAAACTGAAAGTTTAAGAGGCTCAAAAAATGTTTAAGGGAATCAAAGTTTTTAAGAATACTTCTCGTATTAAAATGAATATTGGAAAAAGATTCATTAACATTGATGCTTCCAAATGTTTTAGCAAAGTTTTCCGCTTCATAATAATTTGAACTTGACGTCGCATAGTCCGCAAAATAATTGATGTCTGGGTCTATGTTTACATTATTGTTATGCATATTACTCTCAATCATAAATGGGTTAAACCTGAGGTTTAAATCAGCAACTTCGGTGGGGCCTGATATAGCCGATTCCAAATCATCTACGGAATGAAACGGGAACACATGGGATGAACAATGGATACACATGAGTAGGTTCTCATTCCATTCATTATATACAACGTTACATTTGCATGATTGACAGTAGATTTGATTACGTAATAGGACATAATTATCATTATGCATCAATACAGTACTACTCATTTAAATACAAGGTTGACAACAGATATCGCGGGCATAACTGAACCTGAGTGCGAAGTAAGCTGCCTGAATAAGGTACGACATTGCCTTCGTATGACAATACCAGTATTGTGTTTAAAGGTAATTGATGTACCAGAGAACAAACAGTTCGAGAGTATGCGATACAATTTACAAGAAATCTAAGCATGCCAGAGAAAAGGGTATAGGTACAGGGATAGAGAAGAAAAGAAGGGTAGAAGAAAATGAACAACAAGTTAAGCAAAAACAGCTGCAGACACAGATTGTGCTGTGAGTGCACAAAAAGAAACAAAATTACAATCAGATATGGTGTAGGTACCTCTCCGTGTTACAACAAAATGAAAACAACAACCTCGCCGTATATACATTGTACTGTACACACGAAGTATCCTAAATGAATCAACTTGCCATGTACTCGAGAGGCTTCAGAACCTAACAATTTTCATTTGCAAAAGAAAGATTAATGTTATCTAGAAATCTAGAATTGTGTACAACATTCGACAATGGAAGATGCATTTTATAGAGTATGGAATGATGAAAAGTTTTTTGTTTTTCAGATCATGAAACTAGAGGAAAAACAAGTAAAATTAACTTCTGAGTAATTTATATCGACTAGATATATGTAAATATTTATATTTATATCAAATTATACAAACAAAACCACTATAGTTTTGCTGTCAGGCCAGTGTAAACATACGCTTTCTTATATTCATTAGATAATTGGTCACGAAAATCATTATCTCATTAACTTTTAGTCTGAGACTGAAAAATATATACAAAGAAAATCTTTAGTCAATTATCATGTGAACAAAATCATGTGAGATATATACATTTACAACTCGGCTTCTGCTTGACACGTCTGCGTAAAATCAAAGGTGGTTCCATTCCTATGTCGCCATTTTCCGGCCGTGAACTTTAGTTTAGTTCCCTGCTGGTAGAGTCGTTTTACTTCCTCAGAATATCTTCGCTTTTCTGCAAGGTCTTCCTTGGTTAGGTCATCGACTACGAAGTAGCTTTCGTTGGCCAATGTGGATCGCGCCGACTTCATTATGGCTACTTTATCACGGAAAGATAGAAGCTTAAATAATATGTGTCGGGGACGATTTGGGTCGGTTGATGGCTTACCGTCGCGATGAGCGCGTTCGATGCGTGGATTGATCCCGAATTTCTCGCTAATTATGTTCTGTACGATGCCGATGCAGTCCTCATCGGCGGTTTCGGGTTTTCCTACGAGGCGCACGTTGTTACGGCGGGAGAAGCGCTCTGCCTTGTTGATGCCTGCCTTCTGCTCGGCCGAGTCGCGTAGATGGGAATAAGAAGGATGATTTGAACTATAAAGAGATATTAAGCAAAATAAAAAGACATTTAGGATGGTGGAAACAGGGATTTAACTCTTATGGGCAAAGTGCATCTACTAAAAACTGAATTATTTTTTAATTGAATTATGTCTCATCTCTTATATTAGTCCCCAAGTGTGTATATGTGGAAGTGGAAAAACTATCTTTTGAATTTTTATGGGGAGGAAATGATCGAGTAAAAAGAAATATTATGTATCAGGATTACGATTATGGGGTATGAAGATGACTAATTATACGCTATTTGTTAAAACACAACGTGTAATGTGGTTGAAACGGTTAATATATGGAGAAAAAGAAATGGGCTGGAAGTTATATTTTGACTACTGTTGCAAATCAGTAGGAGGAAGACTTATCTTTTTATGCGACTATATGAGATATCCAAACTAGAATTAAACATTCCGTGCTTTTATTTACAGATTTTGAAAGCTTGGCAGGATTTGAAGGAAGTGTGACAGGGAAAAGGGAAAGTTTTGAATCCAATAATTTTTAATAATAGGAATATATGCCTAAAAGGTAAAATGGTATTTAATGATAATTTATATGATAAGGGAATTTACTTCATTAAGGATTTAGTGTTTGAAGGACTGATGAGACCAGTGGAACATTTTCAGAACTTGGGGATTAACTGTGAAGATTTACTTTTAGTTAATGATATATTTAAAGTGATACAAGAAGTTTTAAAAAATGACACGGTTGTGGTTAAATTTCACGAGGTTGATATAGCGCATTTTGATATAGGATTAAATATTTCCGAACAAAACGTAATGTTTAGATACATAAAATCCAGAAAGGTCTATGATTACTTGGTTAAAGAATTAAAAAAATTATTTGTATTGCAGATTAGTGATAACCAAACTGTTTTCCAGTTTACTGAAAAGCAAATTACGGAGACATATAGTGGTTTGAGAAGCATGACTCTCATTAGGAAACACAGGGAATTCTAATATAAATTATTACATAGAGCTATATATACGAAAGAGCAGCTCTTAAAATTTGGTTTTGTAACAGATAATCTGTGCTCGTTTTGTCACCAGGAAGTTGAGACATATATTCATGTGTTTTTAAACTGCCCAAAAGTTAAGGAAGTTTGGCAAATTATGATTCAATTATTTGAATTAACAGAAATTGCAACTTTAGAATGGAAGGATATGTTCGTCGGTCTTCCAGGTAAATCTATAAGAATAAAATTTGTTAATACGTTGATAGTTATGGTAAAATATATTATATTTAAATCTAGAACAGGATCTAATCTTCCCTCATCAATGAAAATACAACGGGATATTTTGAACTATTAAGAGGAGGAAAAGAAATTGGCAATTAAAAGGGGTAAATTGGGACTACATTTGCAAAAGTGGGAATATATTGACATGGTAATTTAATAGACTATGTAGGTTGTTTTATGTAATAACATGTATAATTATTTACAACAACAAAATAACGGGAAAGGTTAGCTCAATAGACACTATAAGTTATTTATGTAACATATAATTATTTCCAAAAATATAATTGGAAAGGTTATATGATACTGCTTTGGTAGGTTATGGAAAGATTTTTTTTAAACTATGACAGTTGTGAACGCGGGAGTAAAGAGGTGAGCGTGAGCTGGTTGGGGAACGGAAGAGTGGGGGGTTGAGGTGGGAGGATTAAAAGGAAGGGGGTATACATGTAGAAGTTAGTGTTTTTTTTTTTTTTTTTTTTTTTTTCGGGGGGGGGGGGGTATATAGCGAATTTAAGGGAAGGGTAGTTTAAGCGGTTATGTATATGGTTGGGGTGGGGTTGGTGTCAGGGGGTGGGGGGGGGGGGGTGGGTGGCTGTCCAAATGGGAGTTAGGAATGGTTAGGACTAATTTTAGGGGTGTATTTTAGGTTGGGGGATTAGTGGATTTGTTTATTTAAAACTTGATTCCGGAAGCTATTCGTTCAGTTTATTTGATTAAACATCCTTACATGATTATAACAATTGAGTAATTATATTTAATATTTTCAGCTATTTTATTGTAATTAATTTGTACTTACAAATGCATATATATATATATATATATATATATATAATTTGCATGATTGTTTTGTTTAATTTGTTTTAATATATTTACACTGATTGTATGAATTTAATTTGTATTATTATGGAATCAGAATAAAGTGGGTTGGGAGCGCGTGTGTGTAAGTGCGTTTGCACATTAATTATTTGGCAGCGTTATTTGGCGGCGGTCCTTGGCGGCTGAGTTTCTTCTGGTCTGTGCCTGTTTTTTTTTCTTCTTTTATTTGGTTTTAGTATTTGTTTTTTATTATACAACTGCTTTAATTGTTTCCTCTCTATTCTTGTATAGGATTCGATTATAATTACTTATCCCATTTCGCTTTGTGTACATGTTTTTGTATACATATATAATTATATAATCATATAATCATATAATTATAAGTATACATGTATAATTGACTTCTTTGTACATTTTGTATGTTTGCTTTGAGAAACTGAATAAAATTCATCGGAAGAAAAAAAACCCATAGATTAACGTAAATCTATCATGCGGTATCCTAATGCGAATATGTTTTTATATGCGAATTATTGACTGAAATAATCCTTGTATGAAAGAAACATGTATTATTTGAAATATTGCAAAAATATTTTTATAAATATCAATACACATGTCATATGAATTATGAATATTAGCGAGAGTCCATGCGGACGGTTTTAAAATTTGGAAATAGCTGCATTATAAAAGAAAATATTACAAAGTACTTAAATACAAATCTCCTGGAGGTGTTAGGGACTTCATTAAAAATGTGTAAAGATATTGCAAAAGCAAATTTGAAAGCTGTTACTTCCAACAGAAAAAAAGCCAGGGTCATACGCCGCTTAAAAGATCGACCTTTTATGGCTTGAGGTGAATTAAACTCTCTTTGCGCCGGTGTTGCGTTTAGGATTAGTTACACGCACACGTCTTATCGCGTAGTAGTCATATACCGATGGAGTTGATTTGTCACTCTAAAATAATTACATTTTGTTGTGTGTATCATTTACCTTACACATGTACATGTTTTATTTATCACAATACGCATTAATAAAATAAACATGAATATATTTGAGAGCCATTGGAGTTCTTCTTGTTCTTCATCACCTTGTTTTTAGATATATCATAATCTACGACGTGATGTTGCAAGATGATAATGATGTTGATTAAAAGACGTCGGTGATGACGTTAATTATAATGATGCCGAGACAAAGATGTTAATGATAATGGTGTCGGGGATGATAATGATGTTGGCTTGATTAACAATGGTGGTGATGATGAAAGTAGAGATGATGGTGGTGGTGGTGGTGTTGGTGATGATGATTTTAACGACGCTGATTGTTTATCTTTAATAGTATTTTGACGAAATAATTCTTTTCAATAAAAAATGTTCAAACTCAGTTGCAGTAGCAAGCAGGTGTAGAAGATTGGTTTATCAAATTGCTGATGACATTTCTCAAATCGATTGTATTCATCTTACCTGTGGGATGTAATGCGTAAAACAATGCCCTTTGTTGACGTCATGCGCAAAGCATGTGCGCATAGGAAGTACAAGGCAACGCGCGTAAATCAACATACTATAGTAGCATTCATTGTAATAACAGTCATTTGCCTGCTGCAAACTAATCGTTAGCTGGTAGATATCTTGATAGTATTTTGGGATTTTTCTGAAATCTTATCGACCAAGATGGGGAATACATTTTCGAGGAATTGTTTCGGAAATCTACTACCCCGCAGGAGAAGTAGTAAGGTGAGCAATTCGTAATGAATTATGCAATTTTGTGTTATTGACATTATCATTCATCGAACATTTCCAGACGGAAATATGTGTATCGTGATATACTCATTACTTGATAATGATATTTAAGTTGAAAGACGAGAGAGAGGTTGGGGCGGCAATTAATGAAAGAACAGAAAGAGACAATGGGACTGACAAGACAAATACCTTAGGAACAATTGTTTTTAGTACAGTAGATACATGTTTAAAAAGTACTTTATAAAAACAATGAATCCCGCTTTTGATTACTAGGTTATGTGTTTTTGTTTTTAAAAATAAATATCTTTTTATCGGGGTCATGTTGATATTCCAATGAGATTAACTCAAGACTCTCAACTGTTCACATTTTGAATATGATAAATTGTGAAACAATGGTGGAGATGATGACAATAATACTGAGAAAGTTAAAGACTATTCATTTTTAAAGCATTACAACAAATTTTCTTGAAAATGCTAAGAAGTTCATATGTCACGAGAATAATAAACAGTGCGTACACATAAATGAGGTCTTGAAATGAAGATCGTCGTCATGATGATGATGGTCATCATTAATAGTGCTAGTGGAGAACAATCATTTAAGTGATGATCTTTATTATTATCCTGGTCATCAGCATCATCATCATCATGTTTATTATTATGATCATGAATATCACCTTCACCACCATCATCACCATCGTCATCACCGCCATTCTATTTATCACGATCACATTTCTCATTATCATACTTATCGGCTTCTTCTTCTCCCCCTCTTCTTCCTCCTGCTCTTCTTCTTCTTCCTCCTCCTCCCTCTCCTCCTCCTCCTCCTCTTCCTCCTACTCCTCCTCTTTCTCCTTCTCCTCCTCCTCCTCCTCCTCCTCCTCCTCCTCCTCCCCCTTCCCCTCCTCAACGCACCTCCTCCTACTCCTCCTCTTTCTCCTTCCCTCTTCCTCCTCCTCCTCCTCTTTATCCTCTTCCTCACCTCCATCAACCAGGTGTTGCCCGTAGACTCAGACTATGACTTGGGGAGCTATGAGCCTGTTCCATCGCGGCCAGCTCCCAAGGAGGCGAGTCCGTCACCACGCACCTTATTATCAGAGGCCGAGATTCATCGGGAGGGAGAGGATGAGTCTGGTTTTAACATCATCACCACACCTACCCCAGAGGATAGCATCTCATACCCAGGTACCCATGGAGATAATCTTTCATATAGAGAATAATATCTTTTCTTTTAAAGTGTTCCTAAATTTTGGTGCCCAACTGAGATTAAACTAGATTTCCCCTTTTCATTCACACCGTTTAATTATACTTTCGCTTCCGCAGATGAAAGAAATAAAATATAGGATATACCGTACAATACTTTAAGTTGGTTAAGAATTTTGCGAAGATTTATGTTACCAATTTTGCCGTTTGTTGTTTATCTTACACCCCCCCCCCCCCCATTCTTTGTATTCTTTGTTTGTTTTGTATTTTTTCTCATTCTGTTTGAATTTTTGGTTGTATTTGTTGTTATCATTCTCCATCTTACATCTTGTCTTATTTTTTCCAAATTCCTCTGTCTCCCTGTTTTTAATTTTTTATATCACGTAACCATAGCAACCCTATCTCCATGATTGTTAATGTTCTTGAACCATGTGTCAATGCTGCAGAGATGCGCGGATCTGGGGTGACGAGCTCTGAAGAGGGAGCCAGTCAGAGGGAGCCGGCTGACACTCAGCCCGGAGACCAACCCGGGCAGGAGGAGGAGGAGGAAGGGGAGGAGGAGGAGGAGGAGGAGGAGGAGGAGGAGAAGGAGGAGAAGAGGAGGGCAAAGGAGGAATTCAAGATCACAGCAAGGAAAGAGACTTACGATAGCCCCGATATAAAAGTGAATCCGAAAGGAAATCCAGCAGGTAGGTCATTCATAATTTAATCATTTTAATGATCGTATGCTTTGGTCACAACCGGCCGTGATTTTTGAACGTGCGTGTCCACCGCTTGCGTGTCAATTTCTCCGATTCCTTGCACCCTTCCTCCTGCGTGCTAGTACGTACCTGAAAAAAAAAGTAGGTCTGAATATCAATGATCAATCCAGAGTCACAATCAAAACTAAGCCTTAACAAGTAGCAAATGTAGAGCAATACCTCATCACAGTCTTATATTACTATTGCTCAGAGAGATATTATGAACAGTTCAATTTAAAAGCTGATCACCTTATCTACCGTTGGGAATTCGAGTACCACTGCAGACTGATTGCTGATTGTTGTATTGTTTTGGTTTAATTTCCAGTCGCTGTGGCCGCTGCCCTTGGCGACGAAGACTGCTGTAGCCAGGATGTAGATGAGAAGCAGAGCGAGGAGGCGGACCATGTCGACGAGGAGGGAGAGAAGACCGAGGAGGAGGAGGAGGAGGAGCAGGAGGAGGAGGAGAAGGAGAAGGAAGAGAAGAATGACGACGAGAAGAAGGAGCGGGAGCAGGAGCAGGAGAAGGAAGAGGCGAATGGTGACGATAGGAAGGAGGAGGCGGCGGAGGAGGACGAGGAGGACGAGGAGGAGGAGGAGAAAAAGGAATTGACGGAGAAAGTTGCGGATGAGTGGGAAGTGGAGCAGCGGTTGGATGATAACGAGGGCAACGACTGGGTGGGAGACGATTTGGAAGATTTCACAGTCAGTACCAGGATACAAAGCTCAAGTAGGTCTATTCATATCAGACGCATTGACACGTGGCATTGGGAAGGGCCAACTGGAGCACGAAACTTTAAAGAAATAATAACTTTCCTTTCATTTACCTGTAAAAGGGGATACCCCATGCAGTAGTACCCACTGCAATTATTTATAACTAACAAGAGGGAACAGACATTTGATATCCATGTATGTTTTGAAGGTATAGAATTAACCTTATACGCCATTGATACTCTTTGAATCATCGATTTATTTCTAAGCTTACAATTAAATATATACACGACACATGCAAATGATCAATTTATACACTAGTTGCTCGGCGGATTATAAGTAAGTACATGCACATGTATATGCCACAACACTTACAAAGGCTCCCCTTACCGTGCGTAATGCACTCTATATAATTTTGTATTTTTATGTGCTCAGAAACATGCATTAATCACGATAATTGTTATCTCCTTTTTTTAACATTGATTTTATCTAGACCAAGCATCAATTTGAGATTACCCTGCCAATGTCTCACATTCTGGTCACATGCCTCTCAACGAACTGCTTCTTAATATTTGCTTTCCCGCAGTGGATAGTTTGGACAATCTGAGCCTGTCGTCGACATCTCCCATCAAATTCAGCATAGAGTTCGAAGACGACTACGAGCCGGAGAGCAGCTTGAATGATGTAGACGTCGTCCACGTGGGTCACCTCCAGCGCACGGAGAATGATGCGAATGATAGCGGAGCTGACGAGGGACATGCACAGGAGATTATTGGCACCGATGATGATGATGATGATGACAAGAAAGAAATCTTAAGAGGCACGGGGTGCCAAGCAGACGCAGTGTTAAGAGCTGACATGCGGTGCCAAGCAGACGCGGGCTACGAAGCTGATACCGGGTGTCAAGTTGATACTGGTTGCAAATCAGACACTGGCAACCAAGCTACCACGGTACGCCAAGCTGCCAGGGTATGCCAAACAGACACGGGGCGCAATGAAGCTACCGGTTTCCAAGCTGACAAGGGGTGCAAAGCAGACACCGGGTGCAAAGCAGACACTATCGACCAAGCTGCCACGCTGTGCCAAGTTGAGACGGTGCGCCAAACCGACATGGGGCGCAATGAAGCTACCGGGTGCCAAGCGCCCAAAAAGGTCAGCAAGCCCGAGACTGGCAAGAGACGTGAGAAGAAGAGGATTCTGAGTCGGGTGGAGAAGGGAGGATGGAGGATGGGCCTCGGGGTAAGTCATGTGCCTATTCTTTAAATTTTATCTATTACAAGAACAAATAAATAAAACACATACGTAACTATACAACAATGCACATGTAAACAACAATGAACATAAAAAGTTAAACAAATGTAAACACCTGAAGACAATACTTTTTACCCATCATGACAGGATTTTGTGATTGATGCATGAGTTGAATTATTCATTATGTTGCTTTATATTCTAGGAGATATTTGTTTTTAGCTTAATCCCGTTTCATTTATCAAACCTTCTTCACACTCAAAATTGTGCAATGTATAAAACGGGTTCGAACTAATGAGGTGGTTTACATATTGTCCTTTATAGCATCAAGGAGAGACGAGGTCGGTTGGTGACGTGGTTGACGAGCTCAGCTTCGTGCTGGAGCACGAGAGTGTGGCAAAGACCGGTCTCCTCCGACAGGCAATCAGGAGTTCGTGGACCGAAAAGTTGGGGATCAAGGAAAAGTTATTTCCTACCGACAGCGATGACTGTTCTTAGAGGATGAAGTTAGCGATCGGAGTGCGACGCCTTCCCGGCTGACAAGAGACATTGGACAAACATGACGTCGTGTGCTGGCAAGAGTCGATGGATGGACTTGGCGTCAAAGGCTGAAAAGAGACGTTTGGTGGAAATAGCGTCAAGACCTGGCAAGAACCAGACACGGGGTGTCAAGCACACATGGGGTGCCAAGCTGCCACGAAGCACCAAGCTGACACGTGTTACTAAGCTGACACGGAGTGCCAGGCAGAAATGGGGAAGCAAGCAGACATGGTGTGTCAAACAGACATGGGGCACAAAGCACCAGATAACGGGCGCCCAGCTGACACTGGGTTCTAAGCAGACATGGGGTATCAATCTGACACAGGGAACCAAATCGGGATACCAAGTTGACATGGGGTTCCAAGCTGACAAGCTGACACATGTGGTGCCAAGATGACACGGGGTACCAAGCTGACACAGGATACCGAGCTGACCTGAGATACCAAGCTGACATGGGGATCAAAGCTGACACGGGGTATCGAGTTGAAACGGGGTACCAAGCTAACTCGTGCTACAAAGCTGACACAGGGTACAAAGCTGACACGGGGTGCCAAGTTGACACGGGGTACCAAGCTGACACAGGGTACAAAGCTGACATGGGGTACCAAGCTGACTCGTGCTACAAAGCTGACACAGGGTACAAAGCTGACACGGGGTGCCAAGATGACACAGGGTACCAAGCTGAAATTGGGTGCCGAGCTGATATGGGGTACCAAGCTGACATTGGGTGCCGAGCTGACATGGGGTACCAAGCTGACACGGAGTAACCAGCTGACTTGGGGTACCAAGCTGACTCAGAGTACCAAGCTGACACCGCGTACCAAGCCTAGGGTACCAAGATGACATGAGGTACCACGCTGCCATAGGGTACCAAGCTGACATGGGGTACCAAGCTGGCTCGGGGTAATAAGCTGACACCGTGTACCAAGCTGACGCGGGGTGCCAAGTTGACACGGGGTACCAAGCTGACACAGGGTACAAAGCTGACATGGGGTACCAAGCTGACACAGGGTACCAAGCTGACACGGGGTACCAAGCTGACACAGGGTACAAAGCTGACACGGGTACCAAGCTGACACGGGGTGCCAAGCAGACACGGGGTGCCAAGCTGACACGGGGTGCCAAGCAGACTCGTGATGCCAAGCTAACCACGCTCTTCGCAGAATGTGTGATATATCCCATAAAATTTTTGAAATAATGAAGCATTTAAGAGCATGAAGAGCTAGAGAGAAAAACCAAATTTGTAAGCTCTTCGAGTGACAAGCAAAGAATTTCCCACAATTACCATAATTTTCAAGGAATACGACTAGAATCTACGAACATCGCCAACAGAGGCGCTGATTATTGATGATTCAGATAAGTGACTAGAATGAAACATTTTGGCGTGATTCAAAATTATGTTATGACGGAAAGGAGAAAATTATTACCTGAGTTGATCTGATGTCGACTACCGTGATCTACCATGCATACAGACATAGCTTATGGTAGTGAAAAATCAAGGTTGATCCACTTGCAATATAAAGTACACAACACTTTGATATATTTTGAGTTGGATATGTTTGGCTATATGAGAAAGGCTGAAAATGTAGACAGCGCTGAATGAAATATTGATTTGATTGCTTCTAAATAAAGAAACATACAAATAATAATTGCCTTGACGTCATTATGTGCAAATGTGTAATAAAGTTAGAGAAAGTAAGGAGAGAGAAAGAACGAGAGAGGGGAGATGGGGGTTGTATGGGTGATAGTGACGGAAAAGGCCTGAGAATTGAAATTATTAGGGCAAAATGAACATTAATACCAAGGCAAAAGCAGAGAAATAGAGAAAGAAAAGGTGCACTTTAACCCATGTTAGCGTGTCTTACTCTACCCTACGTATGCAAACGAGTTAATTTATAGGAAGAAATGTCCTACTTAATCGTTGTAGTTCCCTATCGATTCCTAGTAGCCTGAAGGAAGCAGAGAAGCGGAACTCGCATTAAGAAGGACATTTCTTCGTAAAAATTATTATGTTTTTTATGATAAACTCGTTCGCATACGTAGCGTAGAGTAAGACACACTGGCATGGGTTGCAGAACATTCCCCGGTATAAATGTTCCTTGAATGCTTCCATGGTGAGAGTGTACTAATAAATACTATTTAGAAAATAGCAAAACTTTCGGTACCACCATGTGGTTGTATTCTTTCGGATAATTGGCCCACTTATGGGGTAAAGAAAGGAAAGGAAAGTGAAAAGTGAAAAAAGGAGAGGTGAATTTTTTATATTTTATAACACTTACACAAGACTATTTTTAGCTTTAGTTTTCGGTGTTTTAAACCGAAAATAAATGGGATGGAATGGAGGTAGAAAAAGAGGGTGGGTGTTGATGAAAGTTGTGAACCAGTCACAAAGTAGTGATAAAGAGAAAAGAAAGAAAAGAAAATGAGAAAAGTGTAAAAAATTTATAGTCAGTTCTGCAACTAACTATAGGTTTCTTTCAAAATCTGAAAGAGGGAGTATCAGTCTCGACGTTTCGGGCAGTGTGCTCTGTCCGTCATCCGGAGAATAACTCTTTTCTTTCTTTTCTCTTTATCACTACTTTGTGACTGGTTCACAACTTTCATCAACACCCACCCTCTTCTTCTACCTCCATTCCATCCCATTTATTTTCGGTTTAAAACACCGAAAACTAAAGCTAAAAATAGTCTTGTGTAAGTGTTATAAAATATAAAAAAAATTCACCTCTCCTTTTTTCACTTTTCACTTTCCTTTCCTTTCTTCACCCCATAAGTGGGCCAATTATCCGAAAGAATACAACCACATGGTGTTACCGAAAGTTTTGCTATTTTCTAAATAGTATTTATTTAGTATGTTTTTAGCTGCAGACCACACCAGACCTGACCTGACCTGCCAAAATGACCGATAATACACCAGACGGTGGACTGCACTCATGCGAACACGATTTTTTTTTTAATTTTTCTATATACTAGTTTGGGCGCGGCTGTGCACGTTTTGTCATGATAACTTTCTGAATGAAAAATATGTGACTAGCCTAATCACGCTTTGAGCATTTGTTGGTGGAATATAATGCGAAACAGTTTAAAATTGATACTTTTCTACTGCAACATGAAATCACATTTAGAGCTTATATCACTCATTTGAAAATTATTTTTATCAATGAAATCTCTATGGATGGATTGTAAATATTACATCATACAACTGTGCAAGAATTTAGAAGGTGTGTATCTTTCCAAGAAATCTTGTGCGCATTCTATTTGGTTTATGCGTCATTTTAAAGAAAAAATCATCCAGAGAGTCGTTGGCGGTATCGAACATCAGACCATTGGATGACGAGTAAAGCGATGACATAATTGGTCAAATCGCAAAAGAAAAGCTGAACATATCTTTCTCGAAAGGAGACATCAAACGATTTCTCAGACTTCCTTCAAAGGAAGACTAAGATTCCGGCTAATCTAACGACGGTAAGGTGACACGAAATGGTAAACCCCGTGAACGCAGAGCACCATTTAGCGTTGTGAAATTCATTTGCCACAGAATACATGTATATCTGTATGTGTGTATGTGTATGTATGTATGTGAGAACTGTGTTTGTGTGTGTGTGTGTGTGTGTGTGTGTGTGTGTGTGTGTATGGGGGGCATCCCCACATTCCTTAGTTGTGTTATAATGACGCGTATTTATACCCATATCCTTGGGGTACACCTAATGGACAGAGTATCGAGTGAGGAGAGGTAGATGAGAAACGCGGAGACTTCAAATCACAAAGACCATTTGTTATGAATCATAGCAGGACCTCTTAACGAGAGTGCCCGACGCTAGCCCGCTAGTCGTACCAGTGAAACTCTTACTTAGTAATATAGTTTAGAACTAGAGACCTGCAGAACAATGGATATGACGACACCACTTCGGTATTCTATAACTCATAGTCATTTAGAGAAATCACTTGAAGTGCTTGGTCTTTCATGTACTTCGAAAGTTGTGGAAGGGACAAGAGAACGGGGGGGGGGGGGGGGGGAAGACAGCTGCTATATTGGAATTATTACGAGTATTAGACAAGGGTGGGAACCTTCCAGGGGTTCCCCCGTACTTCCATTCTCACTTCCGGGTTTATCTATTAACGTTCTGATCGAAACAGGATTTTATTGATATCAGAGCATGGGTACGTGATTGAGCTCAAGTATCAGGTTTCACGATGATAACTGAAATATAACTCTTACTGTAGGCCTATATACCCAGACATCCGTCATACAATCGAACACATCCTGCAGAATTCTCCCTGAAATGAAAGTTGAATAGGCTACATAGTGAAGGAGTCTCGATAAGGAAAAAAAATCAATATCGTCTCGTCAAGCCACATAAAATCATGGCATTAATCAAGGAGAGGATTGAATGTGCGGTGGCAGACTATGCGCTCAAGATTCTGCTAGAGCAATATAAGCGTGTGTGACAGGAAAACTGCTCAAATGGATGTGTGTGTATTACGCGTGCCGAAAAGCGACAGTGACAAATAAAAGAGCTAAAGCAAAATGGAATAAGGACCGTTGCCAGGCCAACGGTCATCCACGAATCAACCAAGCCAGTTATTTGGGGGAAAAATAATTGCTCTATAGCTCTATTTCTAACATAACCATTCATCAAGTCCTGCCTAAATGTAACAACGTAGTCACGTGCGTAATGCGACTTTGTATCAATTAAAGACGTGGCTCAACATGCGATACAGCACTCTGGATAGACCTGCCCTGCAAAACCGACGCCATGAATATGAATTATAGCCTGGTATAATAAGTGGAGAACACTGTCAACTGCCGTTTTCTCCGCGCGCTCTGTTCGTCATTATGCAAGAGCCAACCGAAGGTCCTGTCTTTGTAGCCTGTTGCTGAGATCAGAGTGAGTCTGCCAACTGGTAAACTTTGGACCTACTTCGATATAGTTAACCCCTCCTCTGTCGGGCTCCATCGTGTCCATACTGAATGTAAGTGTGCTCAATATGACGCTTAAAGAGTTAAACGGCGTGCGCTTTCACGTTGATATTGTGCAGTGAAGTGGAACCATTGCTAATTCATTCAGCAGAAGGAGAACATAAGAACACGACGTAAGCGCGTATTGCATCCTTCGACAACTGTTCGCTGTCAGCGTATTCTGCCTATACGGACTGGATGAGATAGAGCGCAGTGACAACTTATATTTGGATAATATGATGGCAGAGCCTGGAAATAGCTCCTTACATACCCATATTAACCCCAAGACGCCATATGTAAATCCAATCGTAGTAGCGGTTCTTGCAGTACAGTGTACGGGGATGCTCTTGGCACTAATTTTGAACTCTCTCCACGTATGCATCCTAAGACGGTCTCAGGGTCTGTTTACCGGTAACCTTCGGCTGTGCCTGCGAATTCTAGCAGTGGTGGACATGTGCGGAGGCGTCGTCTGCTATGGATCGCAGATGCTGTTCATCGCACGTCAGAAGATGTTCACGTCGGAAATGTGGGTATGTAACATAGCAGCCGGCATGTGCATTGCGTCCGTTCTTGCGTCGCAGACGACGCTCTTAGTGATCACCATCGACCGCTACGTCGCGGTGACGCGGCCGCTTCGCTACTACGCCATCCTGACGGGGAGAAGGATCCGCGTCATCCTGCTCGTAGCACTGCTCGTAGCACTGGCGGTGTGCGTCGTACGCGCAGTGCACAGCCTGCTCATCGAGCACTGCGATTTCATCGGCGAGCGCCTGTTCAAAGACAATCCCGACATTGCCATATACAACACCATTCCCATCGTGTTCACACTTGGTGCCACCACCCTCAACACTCACATCTTAATCATCGCTAGGAGACAAAAGAAACGGGATGACATAGTCCGGCGGCAATCCCTTGCGCTTCAAAGCGAGGCGTCAGCGAGCGCTCCTTGTGCCGGAAACGTCGCCGCCGCTGCCGCCGCCGCCGCCGCCTGTATCGAGCCCAGGCGGTCTTTCTCCACAGAATACAAGAGCGCCATAGCCATCTCCGCGGTGGTCGCTGCAAGCTATCTGGTGTGGACGCCATACCTTGTCTCTACGATACTGTTTGTTGCCACTGACGTGGACTTCCACGTTGTAGCAAAGTTCGCTGTCTATTGGGTTGTTTACACGACGTTTTGGCTTAACCCTATCATCCTCGGCCTGGTCAATAAAAGGTACAGAGATTCAGCTGCGTGTCTCTGTAGGAGGAGAGCATCTTTTCGCAAACGTAGGCATGTGGAGGACCAGCTGGCCACCTAGTTGGCTCAACTAACTTAAGTTAGTATTAACCGTGATTCCATGAATGTAAAAAAAACCCTAATGCCTATCTAGAACACAACAGATCATGCACCTCTTTGCGTCTGGTCCAATTTCGTAAAAAAAAAAAATTAAAAAAAATGTGTCGAGCGCAAAGGGGAGCATGTTTTTTGGCATTTAGGAAGGCATTGGATGTTGTATAAAACAAATAATGAATGTTTTTCCATTCGTGCAATGGAAAGAATATTTTCACTTCATGGAAATATTCTTTCCATTGTACTCATGAACATTCATTATTTTTAAAATGTTTAGTTGTGACTTTATAAAAGCACCCTTTGCGATGTAATGATATTTTGAATCTTTGAATCTCTTTGGGCAGTGACTAAGGCATTTATTTCTGCATTTACATGTCGTTACTGAAGATTGCTAAACTGCATTGTGCTTAATATCTCTGATATTCATTGATGCAGCTAGGGGATTTCTTTATGCGTCACCGAAAAGGTGCATTTTTTATGATCAATTTAGATGTGGAAATTTGTGGGGTTTATGTAAACATACTTTCCGAGGGCACTTGTGATTACATGGACTGTCAATTACAACTTAAGCCACATTTTGTTCAGATAAGTCATTAATGACCAACGCAATTTCAAGTATGTGCTTATGATTACTTTGTGGGGGAAATGTGAAATGTGGGGGAAATGTTTAAGGGTTATCAAAATTCTGAATTTAATTTTAAAAAGGTGGCATGGCTCACCAACAATATAAATGTAGCATCAAAATACCATATTTCGTCACTTTATTGCTAAGTTGCCAATAATATATTACAAACATTATACATAATACAAAGAAAATACATATCCCTGATACAAAAATATGGTTTACCCCCACATTTAGAATTATACCGGCGTGTTACCCCTTGATTCCCCCATCACTTTCAAAACTAACTGGAAAAGAAATTCTATGACATCCCCGCCGTGACAATAATTTGTGTGATTAAAAATGAGTATTTTTAGATTGTCATTACAGTCTCGGTTTTGGCTGGGTAAACGATTCTCTGTCCATTGTCATTCATAATCATTATCTCCGAAACAAGGAAAATGCACATTAGAAGTACTTGAGCTCAAGTAGGAACAACCGATGACATTCGTACGTATCGTGGCGTGACGACACGATATTGTCACAATTATTATGCAATCGCAAGGGCCTGCAACTGGAAATGTGACGTCACCTTCATACAAAAATCGAATGACCAGGTCCTGCAATTCAGCAAGTCGCAGAGTGGTGTGTCTGATTGGATCGTGTGGTCTGCGATGGCCTTTATCTCACTCAGTCCCAAGCCAGGAAACCCCCACTGATCCATCATACATCTTAGGCACATATTTGCATGCTAATGAGACGGTTAAAGGGGAAGTTCATCCTGAAATTATTTTGGTTTCAATAAAAAGAGACCAATGAAAGAAACATATGAGTAAAGGTTTGACGAAAATCGGTCAAAGGAAAAGAAAGTTATTTGATTTTAAAGTTTTGATTTTGTGACGTCACGTGCGAGGTGCTTTCCCATTATGTTGTGTACAAAATAAGTCGATAAATTGCTTTTTTTCTGTTTTTGACAACGGAATGATTTTTTTCGTACAGGTATGTGTGTAAAAACGTATTTCTGATAATGTATCAAAGGCACAAGTAAAGGATGCATATCTTTGTAAGAAAATGCACATTTTCGAAAAAAAAATTGTACACAACATATGGGAGAGCACCTCGCATGTGACGTCACAAAATAAAAACTTTAGAATCAAATAACTTTCTTTTCCTTTGACCGATTTTCGTCAAACCTTCACTCATATGTTTCTTTCATTTGTCTCTTTTTATTGAAACCAAAATAATTTCAGGGTGAACTTCCCCTTTAAGGGGAAAGTACACGAGTAGGGAAGAGGTGCGATGTATACAAAGTGCGCCAAGGAGATATGGGATGTAGACACGAGATTGACGAACTCGGTGTCGTCATGGATCACGAGAACGTTGCAAATGCCGAGTTTTTCTATACAGAAATACATCAGAATATCGAGATGAAGAGGTTGTGGACCACGATAACGTTCCATTCTGACAACCATGTGCACGTTGCTGAATTGGGTTTGGTAAAAAAAAAAGTTATTTCAATTTTGTCGATTCAACATTTGTTCTTTGATATGTGTTATACTAAGTTGTACAAATTTATTCATTTTTTGTGCAATGGGATGAAGAATAATAATAAGTTCAATAAGAAGTTATACTCATTACGCCAACCCTGTTCTTGTAGAAAAATCACATTTCCAGATTCCCATAGCTGGGTGATTCTTGAGCAAAATGAGGTATTATGTACAATTTGATTGTGTGGTCTTTATGGGCAACACTGCGATATATTTTCAGCCGCATTTCCATGTTGGCGACGTGGTTTGCGAACCGCTTCAATCTGGCACTCTGAGAGAGGAATCGCCCCAGATCATCTGATCCATGCTGTTTTGTTCGGTCAGACGTTCCCCTCGATTCGCACACACAAGCACACACAGAAATGACTCAAATAATTGCGTTTAGCTGATTTACAGAACTAACAACAAATTGTCAAATTGTTGCAGATCTGTGGGTAGGTAAAAAAAAAATTACCTTAAAATTGTATTAGTCATTGTGAATACATGCACACGCCAATCGCTATAAAATGACAAAGGTACACAAACCCAACAGAGACGAATAAAAAGATGAGCCCTCTACGTTCGGAGCCATATTAACGGAGACATAAACCGTTAACTCGTGTGCCATCAGGCAATTTCTTGTTCTATGGGATTTGTGTGTATAAAATGTATCCATTGCGCATAAAGGGTTATACGCATCTTGGTCTGTATACAATCCATGTCATTATTCACACATATACCACTGTTTTACGCACTTGATAGTAGTTTCCATGCGCATATACGCCTCTACTGTAATACGCCTAAATCGTTGCTAAGCTGTACATTAATTACCAATTAACCTATCAATCACTAAGTAAACCAATTGTTTTATTCGCTAATGCGCTAAGGCTTAAGACCCTTTTACAATTTCACGGATCGCATCACGGATCAACCCGGATTGTCGCTCCGGGATCATCCGTGTCATCGCCGGTATTACCGTGTATACACCGGGGAGGTGTCCGGCGTCATCCTTGGCGTACCGGCATATCCGGGGAAAAAATAAGCTTGCTTCCGTGCTCTTCCTTTAAATCCGTGTTAGCTCCGTATGCGTTTCCGGCGTGGTCTGCGTTGCTACTCTGTGTGCCCGTGAAGACACCGAGTTGCCCGTGTATACACACAGTTCGAAACGTATCTACACCGGCACCACTATCAACATCACAACCATCATTATCATCTTCATCATCTTTGATATCATCATCTCTATCACCACTACCATCACCCACACACCCACATCAACTTCAAAACTACCAAAAAAACTCAACTAAAAAAAAAAAAAATCTTCATCATGATGTTGATAACAATGTTTTAAAGATTTCAAAGGAATCCAATTTAATTCCCTGCCACTTCATCATCACCACGACTTAACAGTTCATATGAACTGTTGATTCCATGAGCTATCCATCCATATAATCTTTTTCCCCCAGAATAAAATATTTTTTATTTGGCCGCCATTTCAAAAGTAGTAGTTTTTTTTTTTTTAGACACACGGTAGAGTAAACCGCGGCCTATCACTTAAGAATTCTTCTTGTTTTGTTTAAGCTCCAAGTTGGCTCAAAAGGGGAACTTGCAATTTAATGAACGTTTGAAGCTTCGTCGGCGACAAAGGTATGAAGGATCGGGGGGGGGGGGGGGGATTTAGTTTGGCCTGAGCCGAGGTGCATGGGTCTCCTCTGCATACGTATACAGGACCGCAAATAGTGGGGGGGGGGGGGACATTTAATATTGTGTCCCCCCCCCCCCCCATCCCCGTGGGATTTACGCCCATATAAAGCAGATAGCTCCACAGTCCAAGGTTACCTCATTCACACTAGTAACGCGACGCAGTCGAGGCCCAATAAAGTAAGTTTGCTCGGACTAGTACAGTGCACTGAAAGGCGGAAGTTGTTCTCGTAAAAATAATATATTGTATTCAAAAATACAAACGTCGCGGTACCATAGCAAACATTGCAGCGCACGAACTGGCATTGCGATAGCTACCGCATGTGGTATGCATGCTTGCAATGAAAAGCGGATACTCATCCCAGTATACTTAAAGAGCGTAAGTTGAAGTAGAAAGTGAGAATCAGGAACAGTGAGTGACTGAACTGGATCAAAAGTACGCAGATAGCTAACCTGTATTAAAATTGTCAAATAAGGCAGCAGGAGGAAGAGAGCGAACGATTCCCCAAATGGCACGGAGAGAAGAATGCATTCCACGGTGGTTGTGGCATGCCTTTGACGCTCTGGATAGTGAAAAGAATGGGACAGCTCCAAAGACAGAACTCCGGGTAAGACTAAACACTTCCTAACTTTGTACCGCTAGTTGTTTCGTAGTGTTTGAGCGCGAGTGTTTGGCGTCTATATTGAACGGGCCTCGATCGGCTTAGCACTTAGCAGCTCTCGTACACTCTGATCAAGGAGTTACCAGCACTCCTTGCTCTGATGTTATTGCTACAATAATTTAGATCAAGATTTACTGCGACCAACCCGCTCACGCAGTGAGCTGCTCCCGCTGTGCGGGAGCAGTCCCGGGGCTAGATCAAGATCAGACAGTACCTGGCGTTAAATGTTTAAATGGAACGATTTCAATTGACATGCTCATGCTACATACAGAATTCTTTGCATTGAACATACATTAAAAGGATAATCCACCCTGAAATAATTTTGGTTTCAATAAAAAAAAGGGGCGGCGCATCACCTGTGCTGTATTGCATAGAAAGACCACCTGCATGTCCATAAAGACCATATATTTGCTGTTTCCCTTGGACAATATGTTTTTCATTAAAACATGTACAAAAATAACTGCTTATTGAGCAGTCTTTATGTTCAAGTTTCACCACAGCTATGTTTATATTGCTCCATTTTATTTCAAATCATCCTTTCCAACCTCGGCTCATAGGCTCTACACTACAGCTCAAAGGAATTGGCATAGGGAAAGGAAAAAGGAAGGAGCCACAATTTTAAACCGCGCTATATTTTGTCCAGTTCAGCATGAAACATGATGCTTTCTAGGCTAAAGCATCATGTTTTATGCTGAACTGGACAAAATATACCGCGGTTTAAAACTGCGGCTCCTTCCCTTTCTTCCCTTTCCCTTTCCCTATGCCAATTTCTTTTAGCTGGAGTGTACATACTGTACATTGATTTTTACCACACACTGTACTATAAGGGAAGCTAGCTCTTCTGTCTGGAAGCTTCACTCCCGCTCTCTTCTCAAAATGTACTACCTAGGAGCAATTGTCAATATTTTCTCTTCCTTTTCCTTGATATTAGATGATAAAAATTGTGGTCTGTAGCCTGTACCTTGAAAAACAACAGCTGATAATGAAATGATAGCAGAATTAACTTAACATTTAATTGAATCACATAGTCTACACACTAGACAATATTTATCACAGGGACAGTGTGGATAGGGGTTAAGCCTGACATATGTCCATACAATGTTGCTGAATTGATCTAGCGGGCAAGGGAAAGTGACTTTGTACAACATTAGTATTGTATGACTTCATAACTTGTATGTATCATGTCCTCTTTGCATTTATGTTTCAGTTGTGAGTGATATATAGATCTTATTTCAAACCTGATATGCTGAGATAGAGAGAGAGAGAGAGAGAGAGAGGGGGGGGGGGAGAGAGAATGAAGAGAGAGAGAGTGAAGAGAGAGAGAGAGAGAGAAAGAGAGAGAGTAATACAGAGAGATAAAGAAAGAGGATGAAAGGGGACAGATACAGATATAGACAAAGAGGGAGAAAGAGAGAGAGAGAGAATGTGCACAATATGTAAGGAAGAAAGGGTCAGCAAATACACTACATGTTTTTTGCTTAACTCTGCTTGATTTAAAGTTTAAAGATTTAAAGTTATGATGAGCTTGTAACTGTTCTTGTAGCTTGTAGCTTGTAACTTGTAACTTGTTTTAGGGACAAGCAACATGTACAGTATGTAGATCAAAACAAAAATTTACAGAGTGAAACAATATAAAATGGAGGGTGGGATGGGGGTCTATGATTAAAATATTTGATTCTAGTGATGCACCTGTATTGCAGTGACAAATGGTGGGTGGCAAAAAGTACTATATCAGACTACCTGAGGTTGTAAGGTCTAGTTTCACAAGAAACGGATATATGGCCTATTTATTGTTATGGTAAAATGTTGAAGGAAGGAAGTTTGCAAACCTTGGAGCAGGGCAAAGTCTCAGCTGCTGTTCAAGGGTATGCAACTGCAACCTCTTCAGATAGCCATGCTCATACAAATAGATTCAAGTACAAGGTTAGCCTTAGGAACATTCAGCCTTCTCCACCCCCCCCCCCCCCACTCCCTGTAGTGTAATTCCAAGAAGGTGCCCACCCCACCCTAGGTGCCCTTTATTAATTCTGATAAGTCAATAATGTTACCAAGTGTTGAAGGTTGATCATCCGGGAGGGCATTTCATGAACATTTTTCGTCTGACAAGCTGTCTTTTTCCGACAGTTACCATAGTAACAGTCAGAGACTAGTGCCTCTCAGCCAATCAAAACCGAGGATTTCACTGAAGTTGTCAGCACTGACCATTTGGCCAGTGCTGACAACGTTCATGAAATGCCCTCCTGGTCTTGACCAGTACTGTTTAACCCATTGCGCACGGTTAGATTTTCTTGCTTTTTGAATCCTTGTCTAGTTAGGATGTCAAAATTTGCCATAGAACTGTAGCAACCAAAGGTATGTTGCTTACTTGTGCCCTGTAAGGTATTAATTTTGAGCTTTATTCATAGCCTCGGCCATGTTGCATATAGGTTTTCAATGATTGTAACATACCATCAATGGTAACTACCATGGCAACAGCCAATGAGCTCTCTTTTTGCAGATGTTGTTATGGTAGTTACCATTAATGGCAAGTTACAATAATTGAAAACCTATATGCAACATGGCTCTGTTGTCTATTGTCGGTGCAGCAGATTGTAGAGGAATCATGCTGCTTAGTATATGAGTAGAGAAAAGCCAGCCTGCATGTATTGCAAGCTCAATGAAGGAGAGGTTGAGAGTACAAATATTTCCTGTTCTGGGTTTCAAATAAGGAATACTCTTAAGAAATTATTATTATCCTTTAGTCCATTAAACATTGAAATAATGTCACAAGATCCAACCTACACAACAGGAGTAGTAGTTGTTCCAATTTAAAGGGGTAAAGTGTGACACGAGCATTTCCAATATGTTGCCAATTTGAAGAATGAAGGATCATTTCATGTTTATTCTCATTTAAAAGTCGTCACAAAGGTGAGTTCGCTAAATGACATAAACGGGTTCATCTTTTGCGAACTTACTGTATGTAAATAAAGCCTTAATTTCATTTTATGAGTCATTTATCAAAGTTTGTATTGTTTATAGTTGTAGTGGCTGTGATCCCTGATGGATATATTGACATGAGGGTGGGAGTGGACATCCTTGTACTTAAGACTGCATGCTAATGATGTTTTTTTACATGTAAGTGTCTGATTGCACGCACACAGCGGTGTTTTGAGATGAAATGATCAGGAAGCTTTGTGATTCAAAGTTATCAACCATTTACAAACCATAGCAACATGAAACAAAATAAAGACTATGCTGCAAACATATAACTATGATTATTATTGTTCCAGATCAGGAAGGTATGCAATTTGAACATTATTTGAAGCATAGCAATGTTAAACAAAATACAGCAACAGCAGGAAACAAAACTATAATTATTATAGCTTGCTGTCCGCATGTAGATCTCTCTCAGCCAAAGTTTTAAGGCTGTGAATTTGAAAGGGTTCAAGTCAATGATTTTAAATTTATAAGAACTGCATGGTGTCATCAATTCATCAGTCTTATAGTTATACTCATGCAGCATGGATCCAAGTTTTAATGATAATGATAATCATTTTTTATATAGCGCTTTCCTAGTAGGAGGTACTTCCCAAAGCTCTCAATTATTACCCTGGCTTTAGCCAAGCAGTATGTAGTGCTAAAAGCTAGTTAGATCAGGAATACTATATTCCTTCCAGGTACCCCTGTACTACACCTGGGTTGAGAGGGACAAACATGAGCAAACATGAGTCAAGAGCTCTCACCACTATACCACAGTGCCCTCACATTTACTTAAAAGGATAGTTCGTCCTGAAGAAAAGTTGGGTCCAATAAAAGAAAAAACATGAAAGAAACATGTTAGTGAAGGTTTGACAAAAATTCGTCAAAGGATAAGAAAGTTATGATCTTTTGAAAATTCAATTTTGTGACATCCTGTGCAAGGTGCTCTCCCATATCTTTTGTGCTGTATGATTCCATAAATTGCTCTTTTACTGATTTTGACACCAGAATATTTTTTTTTATAGAGATATGTTTGTAAAATTGTGGTTTTAATGATATATCAAATGCACAGGTAAAAAGATGCATGTCTTAAAAGAAAATCGACATTTCCCCCAAAAAATATACATAACATATGGGAGAGCTCCAGGCATCTGATGTCACAAAATCAAAACTTTTTAAGATCATAACTTACTTATCCTTTGACGGGTTTTCATCAAACCCTCACTAATATTTTCTTTCATGTGTCTGCTTTTATGAAACCAACTTAATTTCAGGATGAACTATCCCTTTCATGTTGACATAGTCCCTAAACCTTTTTGATTTCTTTGAAACAGGTATTCTTTTCATGGTTTGGATTTGTATACACTGACTGAGATAGGGATGTGGTATCAAGGACTGAACATGCCATTGTACATAAAGACTCAATGGTAGGTCATGTTTGTATTTTGACCCCAGAGGTCTAGAGCATACATCCACTTCAAAGAATCGAATGAAAATTCTGACGGATCTTATGAGTCAAAGTTTACCTTCACCTTTGTTCAATGGCAGTATGGTTGTTACTTTGTTTGAAAGATCCTGTTTACCAGTCACCTTTATACAGTTTGTTTACAATGACCAGTCTTATTCATAGTTTATGGTTTATTTCTTCATTCTGTAATAGCAAACAGCAATAATAGATTGTGTACTTTACCAATTGAGCAGATATATAGGAGACTAAATTGAATATAGGAGTTAAATAAGTTAATATAAGTTAAATGATCATGACAGTCCTTACAATAATTGCAAACTAATTCCAAATACAAAACGCACTGCTCCAACCCTCTGTGGAGGTAATGTAGACAACAGAATGAGAGATAAAATAAGAAAAATGGATAGAGAGACACATATATATAGGCATAAAGTGTAGAAACAGAGAGAAAAAGAGAGAGAGATAGTCACAGAGAGATAGGCAGACAGAGGAAAAGTCTTTTACATATACTTAGAGTGAGAAAGAAAGAAGATAGATAAATGGAGAGAGAGAAAACATGATGTAGTCAGAAAGAGAGGGTGGGGAAGGGGGGAGGGGGAATTCTTACAACTTGTTTTGTTTGTTCATTTTACACCATCAAACATGGTAAACCTATAAACAAAATACGCTGACCTTCACACAATGACAACAACAACTACAATGCCTTCTACAATTTGCATGTGTGATAAGTAAGTTTTCTAGTACAACGTTATTTTGTGTGCTGCAAAAGCTGATTCATTTGTAAAGCTCTCAGCTACTCTACAAAAACATTCAGTTTACTTCCTCAACTTAAAAAGAATTTATTAGCAATTTCCATAGTTAACTATACTGTGAACTGTGTGAACAATATTCAGACCTCTGATTTCCACAGATCTCTGTCTTCAAATGCATAGGAAATGGAAACATGATGCCAGAAAAACTGTTTTCCTGCTTTGTGTGATTGTGAGCGCACGTATCATAACTATTGATTGTATGTTTCCTTGTACTTTGCCCTTACAGGAAGGGTCAAAGGTCAAGGGGTAGCCTAACTACTAGGCTGTAAGGTGCATGGATGCAACCTAGTCTGTAAACAACTATGTCTGGGGACATAGACTATGCCCCAATTTCATCCTAGCTTCTCTACTAAAAGCCAGAGGAGCTAGATGCAAAATTAAGGCGTAGTCTGTGTTGACAGACTGGGTTGTGTCAATGCACCTCACAGCCTCATACCTACGCTAGTAAAGTGGACAAGACTATAAAGTACAGGACCCGGATCAATGGAAAGCCATCTTGCCATGATCAAGACCATGGATCCCACCCCACATACCAGGAAGGAACCGTCTTAAAATTATACAAATCTGTGAAATTTAACAAAACCTGTTTTGTCATGACCATGGGCCCTGTTCTACTTTGATTTATAAGGATACGAGGAAGGAATCACCTTAAAATGGCTAAAATCTCTGAAATTACAAACAGAACCTGTCAATTTTGGTTTAAAGGTAGCCTGTACCTGTTGCAGACCTAATTCTGAAAGTTCCCTGACTTTGTCATCATTGGAGAGAGCATGACTATATAACCATTCCCTGGAATCGACAAAGCGTAATATTCGGTTTTGAGGAAATCATCTTCGCTTATTGATTAGGCTTTCATTTTTCCAACCACAAAAATAATCAAATCTCAGTGAAAACTAGTTCAAATTTCACAGTTGGTATCCCCAAGATATGTGCTAAATATGTGCAAACATTCATGAAGTTTGCAGATGTTTGTAAAATGGCCATCTTTTAAGGATACCAGGAAGGGGTCGTCTTAAAATGATAAAAATCTGTGAAATTAAACAAGACCTATTTTGATATGATCATGGGTCACATTTTTTGTTTGTATAAGGATACCAGGAAGGAAATGTCTTAAAATGACAAAAAAAAATTGAAATTCAACAACATCTGGAACCCTCCAGTTCTGCAATCATAACAACCTGTAACAACAACCACTGCTACACCTTACATTAACCAAGGAAGAGTGTGGAAGTGGTGTCATCATATCCCTTGTTTTCAGGTTGCTGGTTCTAAACAACATTGCTGAAGTGAGAGTTTCACTGGTCCAGCAAGTGTGGGCAATAGCAACAAGAGTCTGTGCTTGGATCACCATTATTTGCTCTATATCCTCATCCATATAGCTATCCTGCTCATATTGACGTTGCACTTCTGTACTCTAGCTATTAGACGTTGATGCATGTACATTGTATACACGTTTCGTGGACTTAAATATGTGTATTGTTCATATGACCTCCTTATATTGTGACCTAACCTGTAAATATCTGCCGTGAGAATCCACCTTTATGAACAATATCAGAACAGTACAATAGGGAGCATTGAGTTGCGAGCTGATACTGCTATGATTGTTCCGAAGTAGTGAATATTGAGTGTCATTATGTAGAGTTTTTCATTGTTTGATTTTTATGGAGCAGAGGAATGCATATTATATGTGTTCATCTTTCAAGCGCATGTTGTGGGTTTTTTTTTTAGGGCAAACACCATGGATCATTTATGGCGATAGTATATTGAAAACGCAGTGCAGGAAAACCTGTACCGGTGTATGTATGACGACAGCTCAAGGAAGCTTAATATTAGAAATGTGGAATTAATGAGCAGGTGATCTGTACGTGCAGGTTGCTTTTAAATAGATTGATTGTTCAAGGAAAGGAAAAATTGTGGTTTTTAAAGGCAGGTGGTCTATCTACACAGGTGGTCACTAGAGCAGTTGTCATGGCATTGAAATAGTAGGAACGTTATATAGATGTAGGCTGCCACTGGAGGAAACATCACAGAATGTTCGTACCGAGGGGATTTGCACTGCGCTGAGGGAACGTAAATAAGTCACGAAGCAAAGGCGAGAGACTTATTTTGTTCCGGAAGCAGCAGTGCAATTAAAGTCCAAGGCTTAAACATTTTGTGATGACAACAAAGCCAACATCTGATATATTATTCAGGTTAGTCTATTGAACATTTAATCTAACATATACTAGTAAAATGTGTCGGAATAAAATCACTCCACCTTGCGTCGGTATAGGCCCACTGCGTGTGGTTGTATGGTCGATACATGCACGTGATATATCAAATACACACACAGGCTAGGCCGGTAGAGTACGCCCGGTACAGTGCACATAACAAGCCCTGGGGATGAATGCAGCGCGTCCATCAGTGCGTTGACTTGCGTGCAAAATGTTTCCCTAGGGAAACATAACACTAGTATTGGCCTTATCATGGTTATGATGACTTGCAAAATGATGTCAGCGGGCAACATACAGATTTGTCTTGCTGACCTGTGACCGAATTTTCAACCAATCAGTCATCTATTCTAGACCAACCTGAATAATATTACTAAATATTGTTGGGGCTATGGCTGGTAGCCTTCCAGGCTGTCACACATTTCTGATACAAACAAAATTATAGAGTCTAATATTTTAAGACTAGTCACTGTATCATTCACTTCCTAGTCTTAATGCAGCCAGACCGCTTGATTTAATATTTTGGTTTAGAAATAGCAACAGCCTTGAGGCCAGGCTAAGTGGCCTGTACAGTAGCATCATTTTCACATCACGAGGAAATCTTGCTCAGCATGAAAATTGGTGGTAAATGTACGTGCTCATGTCCACATATGTATTAATTCTATTGAAAATCTCTCAGATGATTTCATTGAGTAATTACAAATGGTATACCTGATAAGAGAAGGAAATCTAGTTGAGACCGCATTTTGAACAACCTTCTTCCTTCCTCCACCGGAAATCCTTGATGCATGCACTTGACAAGGAAATTGAAGGTTGATAACATGTATCACTACTTTTCAGCTAGAAGATATCCATTTGAATCTAGTCCATTTTTACAGAGGAAATATTAGGACAATTTTTAAAAGGAAAATATAGAAGGAAGAAAAGGAATAGTAATGTCAGGAAAAATTAAACAACCCCAAACTATAAAAAAAAAAATGTATGCAAGTAGTACAATATAGGTTACACACTTAAATCTGTCATCAGTTTTTATGATTGATGTGGAAGCATCCCCCGTTACCATTTTATGTAAGGATTAACTTGAGCGGTCTTTATATGGAGGTTTCACTGTACAGAGACCTGAATCTGTCATCAGTTTTTATGATTGGTGTGAATAAAGTGGTCTTAATAGGTTTAACTGTATAGAGACCCTTTTGGTCCTTGTGGTCATTCAGATTTATGAGTGCTAACAGCGCACATAGGGATTGGGGAAACAGCAATGCCGTGGCCAATGCCCTTCTTAAGTCCCTTGCATGGTCTGTATATACAGGTTCCACTGAATAGAGACCCTCAAATAATCTTTATAAACAGGTTTCACTGTATATTTATCTGTTTATTTGGCAGGTTCTAACAGAGCACATAGGCAACCCCTTTGGAGCATGGAACAGCAATGCTGTTGCGAACACTTCTCAAATTCCTTACATGATCTTTATATACAGGTTTCATTGAATAGAGATCTGACCCCTTGAGCAGTTTTTGTCTCGCCCACCGGAGGTGAAGGCGAGACTAAGGGATCCAAATGGCGTCCGTCCGTCGTCCGTCCGTCGTCCGTCCGTCGTCCGTCCGTCGTCCGTCCGTCGTCCGTCGTCCGTCGTCCGTCCGTCGTCCGTCGTCCGTCACAAATGTTAAAGTTTACCTGCAAGACTCTCTTATGATCCATAACTTGGCAACTGTTACAGCAATGGCAGCCACACTTGGTTGATAGAAGCACTAGGGGTATCTTCATGTTATGGTGTTGTCAGAGGTCATGTGATGATGTCAAAGGTCATTTGAGGTCATATATTAAAGAGTATGTGCAAGACTCTCTTTTTCTATGTTAAAGTTTACTTGCAAGACTCTCTATTGACAAATAACTTCACATAGGTTGCTTGGATTACAACCTAACTTGGGTCATAGATGCACTGGGGGTACCTTCATGTTATGGTACCGTTGGAGGTCACAGGATAAGGTCAAAGGTCATTTGAGGTCATACGTTAAAGTTTACCTGCAAGACTCTCTTTTGACAAATAACTTCACATGGGTTGCTTGGATTACAACCTAACTTGGGTCATAGATGCACTGGGGGTACCTTCATGTTATGGTACCGTTGGAGGTCACAGGATAAGGTCAAAGGTCATTTGAGGTCATACGTTAAAGTTTACCTGCAAGACTCTCTTTTGACAAATAACTTCACATGGGTTGCTTGGATTTCAACCTAACTTGTGTCATAGATGCACTGGGGGTACCTTCATGTTATGGTGCCGTTGGAGGTCACAGGATAAGGTCAAAGGTCATTTGAGGTCATACGTTAAAGTTTACCTGCAAGACTCTCTTTTGACAAATAACTTCACATAGATTGCTTGGATTACAACCTAACTTGGGTCATAGATGCACTGGGGGTACCTTCATGTTATGGTGCTGTTGGAGGTCACAGGATAAGGTCAAAGGTCATTTGAGGTCATACGTTAAAGTTTACCTGCAAGACTCTCTTTTGACAAATAACTTCACATGGGTTGCTTGGATTACAACCTAACTTGGGTCATAGATGCACTGGGGGTACCTTCATGTTATGGTACCGTTGGAGGTCACAGGATAAGGTCAAGGGTCATTTGAGGTCATACGTTAAAGTTTACCTGCAAGACTCTCTTTTGACAAATAACTTCACATGGGTTGCTTGGATTTCAACCTAACTTGGGTCATAGATGCACTGGGGGTACCTTCATGTTATGGTGTCGTTGGAGGTCACAGGATAAGGTCAAAGGTCATTTGAGGTCATACGTTAAAGTTTACCTGCAAGACTCTCTTTTGACAAATAACTTCACGTAGGTTGCTTGGATTACAACCTAACTAGGGTCATAGATGCACTGGGGGTACCTTCATGTTATGGTACCGTTGGAGGTCACAGGATAAGGTCAAAGGTCATTTGAGGTCATATGTTAAAGTTTACTTGCAAGACTCTCTTATCACACATAACTCATCACATGTTGCTACAATGGCAATCAAACTTGGATGATGGATGCACTGGGGGCACCTGCATGTTATTGTGCTGTAAGAGGTCACATGATAAGATCAAAGGTCATTTGAGGTCATACATTAAAGTTTACTTGCAAGACTCTTGGTGAAGGCTTCCTAACTTGTGCACAGAATTGTGTGAGCATGTGTGAGCATTACTGATGTAGATTTAGGCAAACATTACTCATGCACATTTATGCAAATTTATTCAAAGTCACTATTTTGCGTAGCAACGGAGATCGCGATATTTCTGGTTATTTTCGCAAGTGGGCGAGACACAATATTGCTAATGCCTTGTTTTAACAGGTTCCACTGAAAATTTATCTTTTAATATTGCAGGTTCTAACAGCACACATAGGCAACTCCCTGGGAGAGGGGAACAGCAACGCTGTTGTCAACTCTCCCCTCAAGACCCTTGAGTGTACCTTATGTACAGGGTTCAATGTACCTTAAATGAAATTTTAACAGTTTGTTGCTGTATCAGTGTGTTTTACATTGCAGGTCGTAACAGTGGGAAACAGCAATTAAGGCCAGCACTTTTCTCAGGGGCCTTTCTCAGGGGCCTTTTGTATACAGGGTTCACTGTATAGAGACCTTGGTGGTCTTTAAATACAAGTGTCACTGAACACCATTGAGTGGTCCTTATATACAGGCTTCACTGAATTAGAGATGCCTGACTAGTCTGATGTACAGGGCTTTTTGTTTAGAAACCCTTGAGTGGTCTAAGATATCACTGTTTATGTTTTTGATATTGCAGGTCCTAACAGCGCACATAGGCAACTCCCTAGGAGCAGGGAACAGCAATGCTGTGGCCAATGCCCTTCTCAAGCAGTTCCAGGACTCACCCTGTGTGGGGTTCGATGACTACCGCCACTTCCTGCGGGACCAAGAGTTCCTGGTCTTAGAGAACATAGACTTGGTCAAGCTTGAAGAGGTACAAAAAGTGCAATTGTTTTTTTTCTTTGAGGGCTGCAGAAACATGGGGCTATTGTATTTTTCCCTCAAGGGACCAAGTGTTCCTAGTCCTAGAGAACATAGTCCTAGTCTAGTCCTAGAGAACATAGACCTGGTCAAGCAAGAAGAGGTACTAACCTGTATGAATTCTCAATACCGCTACCTCCATAGAAGAAAAGAAAAGTCGCCCCACAATACACCGTACAGCTACATTTGGATTTTGTGTGCAGTCATGTCCACTTTGGGTGAAGTGTACTAGCGTATAAGACCAGAAGCGGACATGATCACAAAAAAAATGTGGATTTCACTGCACAATGCATTTTGGGACGATATCTCCCGGCCTATACGTGGTAAGGAGCATTGACTTTTCCTTTGAGGGCTAAAAAATCTTTGTGTGTGTGTGGGGGGGGGGGGGGGGGGGAGGTTATCATTTTGCTACCAATGGCATTTTCTTCAAACTCAAACCTGGTACGAATAAAAATCGTGTTTTCAGAAATAGAAACATATTGTACCCTGCCTTCAAGTTAAAACCAGTATTTTTTCATACTTACCACATGGAGTCAGCTCGGGGGCTGATTTGGTATTTGTCGTAATTACTGTAATGACCATGATTCCCCCCTTATTCATTAAAACTGCCTCTGAAATTGATATTCTCATTTCCATTATTCCTATTAGTACCCCCACCCCATCCTCCCCCCCCCCCACCCCATTCCATCCCCCCCCCCCCCACACACACACACAAACAAGTATGCACTCGTATTGTTTTTGTTTCCAGGTGTCATGGATGATATGTGGGAGCCGGTACGAGGCCAGGGCTACGGGAAGCCGAGTCCTGGGCCAGGGTGAGGTCTACAAGCTGTGGAGGATCTTCAACTTCCTGGCCGAACCCGACATCTTCCCTGCCGTCTTAGACCTGCAGGTGAGTCCATCCTTCAGTCATCGTCCTCTGAGGTCAAAGGTCTTGTAAAGGCCCATACAACTGAGCTCTTATGGCACGATACATGTATTCCTTATAGCGGGAGCTGCATTCAACGGTGGCCCTATCAGCCCCACCCTCAAGATAGGTAAAACTCTTTGGAGATAACTGATTGGTTCAGACATTCAAATCTCTCAGGACTTCAAAAATTATAGGTCACATGATTAAATGAATGATTATATACAGCCTGGAGATCTGTGTGTGCCAATAACTATCAAAGCTCAATGATTTTTATCTTAGTTAATAATAATGATAATAATAATAGATTCTGTTAATATAGCGCATATATGTATAGTAACATCTCTATGCGCTTTACATGTGGATACATCATATTACTACAAGAAAAAATTATGCGCTACAGGAACTATTATTATTTTTATTATTATTATAATTATGTCTCCTTAAAGTAAGAACAGTGTAATACATTTCTATGATCAGGATGATACAGTAGCAACACTAACACTTTCAATTGACCATTAAAAAAAATTGTAACACCATTATGTTCTTTTTCATCACTGTAGGAGGCTACCATTATGTTTGAGAAACTGGTTGTCGCCATGGGGACCAAGTGGAGCTTAGAAGAATTCCAGTCAAATATGGCGTCCACGATGAAGGATATGAGATTCACCAGCTGCCTCAAGTTCCTTGAACAGCAGTACGCTGTGAAGATAGATAAGATGTGTGTGAAGGAAGGAATTACAGAGGTCTACAATGCCATGATTGAGGAAGTGGAGAAAATGGTGAGAGAATCATAAGTAAATACAATAGATAGATGCATGGTTTGACAGATAGAACAGAAGATTGATATGCAGACAAATATATAGACAGACAGACAGACTGATATATATATATATATATATATGTATAGATAAATGATAATGCACAAGTTTAAACGGATGACTGTTGATTCATCATGTTTATTGTGCTACTCGGAGTTTCACGCAAGAAGAAGTTGCGTGAAACTCCGAGTAGCACAATAAACATGATGAATCAACAGTCATCCGTTTAAACTTGTGCATTATTTTTTCAAAGCTCTTCCTGAGAAGGACTGCGAGCACTCTATATGTACAAGGATATTATTCTTCAAGTATATATATAGATAAATAGATAGTTAGACATAATAATATATATAAACCGTTATTAAAACATAGTGCTAATGGAAATAAATGTCCTCAGTTCTCTATGAGTTGTCTTCCTTTAACGCATACATAGATTGGGTTAAATCTACTTCGACGTGCCTTTCACACCGCAGGGCCACCTCAAGAAGAAGGGGCACAAGGTGACCAACTGGAAGGAGCGTTGGTTCAGCCTCAAGCCTGGCAGCATGTCTTACTATGCGGACAAGACCCTGAAGGAGCAGAAAGGGGACATCCCCCTCACCACCAGCTGGAAAGTCGAGGTGAGGAACGTTCCTGTTCTTTTAGTGGAAGGGCTAGCTTTCTGGGGCAATTTCTTATGAATGATAATGGTTTAAAAAAAAAACATTTCAGTCTTCCTTCTCTTCCATTCTTCTTAACAGGTGACTTGCTCTGATGACATTTCATTGTATTATGTAGGGTAAAGTCCTGTCAATCACTGCAGTATCAATCCCAAGCGGCACTCTGTAATAGAAAGTAGGATTTAAATAGCATATTGTGCATGTTCACTTGTATTTCCCAGTTTACATAAATACGTCATATCTATATTTGTAGTATGTAGCGAGAAGTTCTTTCAATCACTGCAATATTGATGCCAAGCGCCACTAGATTAAAGTAGGATTCATATAGCATGTCACATAAACATGTATACATGGATATATTTCAGTGTAGTTCTGTCAATCACTGCTTTTATCGACCCCAATAAACGCCACTGTATAATTGAAGTAGGATTGATATAGCATGTCACATAAACATCTGTACTGTATTTCCCATTGTAACTGCATATTTATATCCTTGTATTTTGAAGTGTGAGAATTTCTGTCAATCATTGTACCATAGATATTAGCACTCTGTATCACTCTAAGTAGTAGGTTGCCTAGTATTTAACAGGTACACTTCCCTGTATAAATGAATACAGTATATTCTTGTATTCTGTAGTGAGAAATTCTAACAATCGTTGTAATATTGACTTACAGTTGGGCTTGAGATCAACGTCACAGCTGATTGCAATCTATTGCAGTCAGACTGCAGTCAATGTATGGAGCTGATTACATTTGATCGCAATCAGCTGTGACGTTGATCTCAGGCTCTACTGTACAAGCTCCACCCTGATATAGGAAGTAGGATGTCTTAACACTTGGTTTTCCCAGTGTACAGGAAAACTACATTCCCTTGTATTGTGTAGTGAGAAGAAGTAACCTTTGATCCTCTTATCACTGTCCTACATTGTGCAAAAGGGGAAACCCCATTGTGTCACTGCTTGATTGATAGAGCCGCTGACCTAATGCACACAGTTGATGAATATCAATAGGTCTGTGGGTCTAAATGTCTTACCTGCATGGCTAGCTTTCTGATATAATCCTGTGTTACATACTCAGTACAGTAAAACCTGTGCATAAAGACGGCTCAGGGGATTGTGGTCTTCATAAGCAGGTGGTATTTATGTAGGGGCTACTTTAATACAGGTTTCAATGAGAAACTTGTTTTAAAGGAAACACAATCTGGCCTATACAAGCAGATGGTCCTTCAATACAGGTGATTGTTATAGCAGGGTTCACTGTATATGTGTGTGTGAAGTGTATAGTGATCAAGGCCTAATCTGTTAAAGGAGACTTATGAAATTATAGGTAAAGTTTAACTTGATGTTCACTTTAAAAACAACTGTACACTTTTTGATATTACATACAAATGTAAAATTGATTAGATTAATGGAAGAAAGAGAAAGAAAGATCGAGATCGGAGAGTGACAGGAGAGACAAAGAAAGAATGGAAAGAGAAGAATACATAAAGTGAAAGAAACTGTGAAAGAAAGTTGAGAGAGAGGGAGGGGAAATGGGGGGGGGGGGAAGGGGGGGGGGGCAAAGACGTCCACTAGGCAATATAACTGAATCCAAGACATGCTACTTTCTAACAATTCCTTTTTGTCTCGCCCACCGGAGGTGAAGGCGAGACTAAGGGATCCAAATGGCGTCCGTCCGTCGTCCGTCCGTCGTCCGTCGTCCGTCGTCCGTCGTCCGTCACAAATGTTAAAGTTTACCTGCAAGACTCTCTTATGATCCATAACTTCACAAGGGTTGCTTGGATTACAACCTAACTTGGGTCATAGATGCACTGGGGGTACCTTCATGTTATGGTGCTGTTGGAGGTCACAGGATAAGGTCAAAGGTCATTTGAGGTCATACGTTAAAGTTTACCTGCAAGACTCTCTTTTGACAAATAACTTCACATGGGTTGCTTGGATTACAACCTAACTTGGGTCATAGATGCACTGGGGTACCTTCATGTTATGGTACCGTTGGAGATCACAGGATAAGGTCAAAGGTCATTTGAGGTCATACGTTAAAGTTTACCTGCAAGACTCTCTTTTGACAAATAACTTCACATGGGTTGCTTGGATTACAACCTAACTTGGGTCATAGATGCACTGGGGGTACCTTCATGTTATGGTGGCGTTGGAGGTCACAGGATAAGGTCAAAGGTCATTTGAGGTCATACGTTAAAGTTTACCTGCAAGACTCTCTTTTGACAAATAACTTCTTATGGGTTGCTTGGATTACAACCTAACTTGGGTCATAGATGCACTGGGGGTACCTTCATGTTATGGTGGCGTTGGAGGTCACAGGATAAGGTCAAAGGTCATTTGAGGTCATACGTTAAAGTTTACCTGCAAGACTCTCTTTTGACAAATAACTTCTTATGGGTTGCTTGGATTACAACCTAACTTGGGTCATAGATGCACTGGGGGTACCTACATGTTATGGTGCTGTTGGAGGTCACAGGATAAGGTCAAAGGTCATTTGAGGTCATACGTTAAAGTTTACCTGCAAGACTCTCTTTTGACAAATAACTTCACATAGGTTGCTTGGATTACAACCTAACTTGGGTCATAGATGCACTGGGGGTACCTTCATGTTATGGTACCGTTGGAGGTCACAGGATAAGGTCAAAGGTCATTTGAGGTCATACGTTAAAGTTTACTTGCAAGACTCTCTTATCACACATAACTCATCACATGTTGCTACAATGGCAATCAAACTTGGATGATGGATGCACTGGGGGCACCTGCATGTTATTGTGCTGTAAGAGGTCACATGATAAGGTCAAAGGTCATTTGAGGTCATACATTAAAGTTTACTTGCAAGACTCTTGGTGAAGGCTTCCTAACTTGTGCACAGAATTGTGTGAGCATGTGTGAGCATTACTGATGTAGATTTAGGCAAACATTACTCATGCACATTTATGCAAATTTATTCAAAGTCACTATTTTGCACCTGATTTTGATGTTGTCTGTTTAAAGTTGCTTATTTGTTTGTTTCAGTTTTCTTTTGCGTAGCAACGGAGATCGCGATATTTCTGGTTATTTTCGCAAGTGGGCGAGACACAATATTGCTAATGCCTTGTTTTAGTTAAAAGGCTTGCAATATAGGCATACACCCTGTAATCAGAATAGCATGCTCCATCCTTTAAATGAGTGGGCCGGGAAAATTAAGAAAATATTTGTTTGTGATATCCTCTTTCTTTGAGCACAGCTTCTTCCTGAGCAGAAGGGTTACAAGAACCTGTTTGTGCTGTATTCAGATGACGTGTCGCAGGGGAGCATGAAGAGGAGATATGAGATGAGTGCTTCAGACCCCAGGAACAGACAGGAATGGATCACAGGTAAGCGGAAGAACATTTGATCAAACTGCAGTAAATTTCAAGTATAGTATGTCATAATACATTTTAGTCTAATGCTGTTCTTTCAAAAAATTAGATTGCTTACTCACATAATGGGTGTATTAGTATGATAAATGATTCATTTGACACCAGGGTTTAAACGGAAAGGTGAATTCAGATCTTGATGAATAATGTTGTGTAGGTGATGTTTTCCGCTCAGTTTGAATGCAATATAAATTTAATAGTCATTGTGTTGTTTTTTCCATTTTATTCTAGATGCAAAACAAATACGTCATTGTGTTCTTTCTTCCCATCCTCTTTGAAATCCACTAGCGATAGAGATGGTCCTGAAGAGGATGGCGAGCGGAGAATCCCCTTACGTTCTTGCCCTGGAGAGAAGGAGAGAGGAGCGGAAAAGGAGGAAGGAGGAGGCTGAGGAGGTGGAGAGACTCAGACAGCTGCAGATAGAGGAGAACGAGAAACAGAGGATCAGACTGGCTGAGATGGAGAAGGTAGGAACTAATATGTTATATATGAGTAGTAGAAGTAGTAGTAGAAGTAGTAGGAGTAGCAGTAGAAGTAGTAGTAGAAGTAGTAGTAGTAGTAGTAGTAGTAGTAGTAGGAGTAGTAGTAGTAGTAGAAGTAGTAGAAGTAGTAGTAGAAGTAGTAGGAGTAGTAGTAGAAGTAGTAGTAGAAGTAGTAGGAGTAGTAGTAGAAGTAGTAGTAGAAGTAGTAGTAGAAGTAGTAGTAGTAGTAGTAGTAAGAGGAGTAGTAGTAGTAGGAGTAGTAGTAGAAGTAGTAGTAGAAGTAGTAGGAGTAGTAGTAGTAGTAGTAGAAGTAGTAGTAGAAGTAGTAGTAGTAGTAGTAGTAAGAGGAGTAGTAGTAGTAGGAGTAGTAGTAGAAGTAGTAGTAGTAGTAGTAGTAGTAGAGGTAGTAATAGTAGTCGTGGTAGTAGTAGTAGTAGTAGTAGTAGTAGTAGTAGTAGTAGTAGTAGTAGTAGTAGTAGTAGTAGTAATAGTAGTAGTCGTAGAAGTAGTAGTAGTAGTAGTAGTAGTAGTGGTAGTAGTAGTAGTAGTAGTAGTAGTAGAAGTAGTAGTAGTAATAGTAATAGTAGTCGTAGAAGTAGTAGTAGTAGTAGTAGTAGTAGTATATCCTTGTGTAATCCAAGGCCAGAGATGATGTGAAGTGCACCCATGTAATATGCAATAGGACATTCACATCCACCACATCTTCTCGCCTAATCCCAGGCCCGTGATGATGCAAGGAAAGAGGCAGAGCTGGAATTCACTCTGAGAATGGCAAAGGAAAGAGAAGAGGAGGAAAACAGGCTCAGAGAGATGGAAGAAAAGGCTAAGACACAAGCAGAAATTGATGCACTCAAAGCTGTAAGTATTTCTTTTTGTTGCAAGTACATTCCAAACTAGCATATATTTCATTATCATTTTTTCTTGACATGATCTTTTCTTTTCAAAAATTGCTCGTGTGTGAAGAAATACTGTATATACTTTTTGTTTATTCAGTACTATTGAAAATATTACATCGTATTAGCTAGTGAAAAGAATAAGACGTCTTAGGCTTTGTTATTATGATTTCTCCTTGTCAAGGTCATTTTAGTTTCAATATATATTGTGTTTATAGGAATATGTGGTTTCTGTTTATTCAGCACTTTTGTAAAGAATTTGTGTGTATTGCCACCTAGAAGGATGCGTTTGCATGCATTTGTGGTATACACTGTGTGCAGTCTTCAAAACAACTGTTGGTTTCTATCAACTAGGGTTGCTGTAGAGAGTGGAACGACTAAATAAAGGGAGCAGAGTATATTTCACGTTTTAGATATAATTTTAGAGTGCTGTATAATTCTTAATATTCAACAGTTTGGACAGTCAACAGTCAATCGTTTCGCTTGGGATTATAAGAGAGCTGTACATGTGTGATATAAGTGTTAGGACTGAATGGTTAATGCTCTCAGTGCCATAGGCAGTACACTGTGTTGTATTTGACATGGGACTCTCAGTACATGGTAATGAGAGGGTTATATAGCCTCAGCATGTTGCAATACTATAGCGCTTTGCAGAGATCCGGAAAAGAGAAACAAAACACTACCCAACACGATGCTAAGAAAGAAAATAAAAAGCAAAAAATGAATGCCAGCTTGTGAGGCAAAGAGGGCGCTGTATACATTATTTTGAATGCTTCTTGTTTGAACAGGCGAGGGACGCATCGGCACAGAAAGCTGCGGAGGAGCTGGAAAGAAGGAAAGAGAAGGAGAGAGAAGAGGAGGAGAATCGTAGAAGAGAGATGGAGGAGAAAGCCAAAACAAAAGAAGAAATTGAAAAACTGCGAATAGTAAGTTCCTGAAAATACCCATGTTTATTACCTTTAGATACATTTCTTAAGTTAATTGTTTATGCTTGTTCAATTTAACCCATTAACAAAGCAGAAAATGTGCAGTTGTTCATTTTGTTTTATACACCACTTTTGCAGTTTTGTAGGAGCAATACACACATACACATACAGAGTAGAAATTTGTCTGGTATACAAAGGATTAAACTAAATTGTGTTTTATGCCATTTCTTGATGGAGGTTTCATTCTGTTTTTATTTTTTTTTAAGCACAAGCATTTATCAAGAAAAGTAATTTCAAGCATCCATAATTTGTTATTATTTTTACAAAAAGTATTTGACAATGAGACTGGAGGAACAGATTTGGATACATCTTACTCATGATATATGCAAGATTATTGCAAAATTGTAACAATGATTAAACCTGATGAAGTGAACAGAAGCTTGTGTGGACGGAAAGCGGATAAGGGTTTAGTTCATGAATTTCTCATGTTAACGCTCAACTTTGCATAAGCTATACCTTTAAAGGCAGTGGTGATAATGATGGCGTATATGTCTCACAAACAGAATAACAAATGAATCAGTAGGTTTTGTTACAAGAATGCAAGAATTGGATGAAGTGTTCCTTCGTGAGAATCTCACGTTAGTTTCAGGTGTGTATATAATTCCGGCAAAATATCCTTGATAGCTCGCCAAGAGGACATTTATTTTCTACAGGAAATGTATCAAGTGGAAGAAGAATCGATGTTATGCGATTTCAGACACTATTACTTTCCATAGTGTGTATTGCTGTGAATATGGTACATATAGAAAGGACATATAACATACATGTATGAAAACAAATGTGTTCCCTGCCATTGTGAAGTATGCATATATTAGCAATTGGGCTATATACATATACGTAGGTATTGCATTTGAATAATTGACTTCAACTAGTTATATTGTCTTGAAAGACAATTTCAAAATTTGTAATGTGTGATATATCAGCTATGAGGTATTGCATACATATATGATTACATAAATGAATAAGTCAGTGTGAAAGCAAGGCTCTTTGAGGGAAACGCTGTGGATTATTATGGAAAAGCTTTGTAGATGAATGAATGCATGAATGAATGAATGAATGAATGAATGAATAACCAAACGAACACATGAATTTGTGTTAGTTTTCTACAAAAGGAGCCTTGTGTAATATCACTAACACAATGTGATAGTGTAAATGAATGAATGAAAGAATAGTGAAACAAACAGATGAATAGTTGTTATTTTCTAACGGAAGTAAGTTTCCTCCATGTATTTTCTGCACAACAAACCTTGTGTAATGTCAGTAGCAGAACATCATAAGTGTAAATAAATAAATGAATGAAAGAATGAAGAGATTAATGAAGATCTTATCCTTTGATAAGAGATTAATGGATGTTACTTTGTAATGAAAGTAAGTTTTCTCCTTGATCTTCCCAGGCGAGGGACGAAGCGGCGCGGAAGGCAGAGGAGGAGCTAGCCCTCCGGATGGCAAAGGAGGAAGAGGAAAGGATGAACCGGCTGAGGGAGGAGGAGGAGAGGGCCAAGACGCAGCAGGAGATTGATGCGCTGAGGGCAGTAAGTAGCATTAACCTTCTTGGTACCGAGCTTTTTAAAGCCCATTGGTTTACAACACAAAACATTCACCGACAGCAACAAGAGGGTTAAAGGCAGAAAGTCCCATTTGCAAAAGTCATGAAACTCTGCAGCAATCAGCAGTATACCTTAACGATAAGATATGTGAAACGCCACAGTAATATTATTAGAAGGGAAGTTCTGATATAGTATCTTTTTCCATTTTCTGTGCTTTTTACAAAATATTTATTTTTTGAACTGCAAATGGGACTCTGTGTCTTTAACTCTTTATGTGTATTTTTTTGCTCCAATAATGCTCACAAAATAATATGCATTTGTCTGGCTCAGGAAAGGTTGACTGGAAGGCATATATTTATGCCCATGGGACTATGAAGGTTAAGACCAAACTGAATGTAGGTTTCAATTGAAATTTAAATTGTGTGATATAACAGTCTTTAGAGCAGTACTAGCTGTCTACTTGTAAAAGCAAAAGTGTGATAAAAAAAAAAAAAATCAGTGTGTTGTCCGTAGTAATGGTAATCATAGTGGAACTATTCTGCCATCATAACCAGGTCCAGATTTAAAAATATATATATATATTCCTTACTAGTATCCTAAAATCAAATCAGAATGGTAGCTCTGCATGGTCATGGCAAAATGGCACTTGATTGATTATGGGCCCAATACTACTCCGTACCATTATGACTTTGTAGTGTTTAGTACAATATGAATCATATAGGTTGTTTCTTGGACTTGTACTATTGACTATCTCTTTGGACACTAACAAAATTTTAACTGATAGATATATTTACTAGATATCCAGCTTTGACTAAATTTGAACAGTAAGTGGCATACTTAATTGCTGCCGACCAGTAGTTTTGTAGTATTTAGTACACTATAAGCTCTATAATTTGTTACCCGGATTTGTACTATCAACAATTTTAATTTGTCATTGCATGAAGTATATGCTCAATTCCGAGCTTTAAGATTCCACAAACGAACTGATAACTGAATTGCAATGGAAATGTGATGCAGTGCCTTGCAGAAATTTATTACCAGTATTTATTTAATTTTGCTCCCTCCATCCCGAAGGCCCACGAGGAAGCAGAGAGGAGAGCAAAGGAAGAAGGAGAGAAGCTTGCCGCTAGACAGAAGGAAGAAGAGGAGAGGAGGAAACTGGAGGAGGAGGAGAGGGAGAGGCAGGCCAGGGAACTGGAAGAACTGAAGAAGGTAGAGTCTAATACCTTTTAACATTCTCAGTACCAGGCTATCAAAAATCCCATTGGTTTGTAACATATATTTATGCCCATGGGACTATGAAGGTTAAGACCCAAAAACATTCATTTTAACTGTCAAATTGGCAAAAGTTTAAGCAATAAAATCAGATTGTTTTCCTAAAGATGAATGTAGGTTTCAATTGAAATTTGAATTGTGTGATATAACAGTCTTTAGAGCAGTACTAGCTGTCTACTTTTAAGAGCAAAAGTGTGATAAAAAACAATCAGTGTGCTGTCCATTAGAATATTTAGTGATCATTTCATTTTGATTTCATACTTCACAAGCATTACAGCATGGAAATGTCATACTAGAAGAAGACTCTTCTCATGCAGAAAATAAAAGTGTTATACATTTGATGCATCTGTTACCATATTTGTGGTGACTGGATTTTGATGTTCTGGTTTCATACACATTAACTTATAATTAGGGTTTACCTCTCCTCAAACATCTTACTTTCACTTCCTTACTCAGCATAACAAGGCATCTTTTACCATACTAAATATTAAATTTAAAAATGTTAATAAACCTAAATAACAAATCATTTGTGGTGACAGGTCCTAAATTTAATGTTCTGCTCTCATACGAGTTAATTTGTCTGTAGGGTTTTCAACCTCTCAAACATCTTTCTTTCACTCCCTTACTCTCCCCCAGGCATATGAGGCACCTATTACTATCTTTAATACACAAATTCAAAATGTTATTTCCAAACCACAACTCGTTTGTGGTGGCATTAGATGTTCTGCTCTCATACATATTAAGTTACCATGGGGGTTTTCTTCTCCTTGAATGTCTTAATTTCGCTCCCTTACCCTCTGGTCTCATACAATTTAACTTATCATGAGGGTTTCTTCTTTCCAAACATCTTATGGCCACCGCAGACGACACAAATTTGCCATTGGAAACGTGATGTCACCTTCTTGCATGAATTCCATGACTGGGTCCTTCGATTTAGCCAGTTGCGTGCAGTGTCGTATGACTGATTGCATCATGTCATCCGCGTTGGTTTTTACTTTCACTACCTTCCTTTCTCCACGCAGGCATACGAGGATGCCACAAAGCGGGCAGAGATTGAGGAGCGGCTGAAGGAGGAGGACCGGAAGAGACTCGCGGACCTGGAGGAGTCGCTACAGCAACTAGAGGTTCTCCTGGATGAGGAGAGGCAGGCGAAGAAAGATGAGGAGATCGTCAGGGCTCTGCAAGGAAGGTAGATATCACAGGCACATGCACTAATTTGGAAGATAACAATGTGGGGTTGAAGAGGATGAATGATTTTGATGTACAAGTCATGATTATGGTTAAGATGTTGAAGAAATCAGTTCTGGTGGAGAGGATGATGATGAAGATGGTTGTAATTATAATTATATTTTTGAAGATGACAAGGATGATGATGATGCTTATGATAGTGATACTGCTGATGATAAGCGAGACAATAAAGAAGATTATTGATGATGATGACAAAGTGGATGCATGATGACAAAGGTGATAACGAAGATGGTGGTGATGATAATGATGATGATGATGATGGAAAGGAATACAATGATACACTGATGATTATTATGGATGATAATGATGATGATGATGACAAGGATGATGACAAAAGTGATGAAACAAAGATGAAAATGATAATGTGGTAAGAAAGATGATGAACAGTTTGATCGTAAAGATTAGGATTAGGATTCATATGATAATGAAAAGAACTCTGGTGGAGAGGATGAACATAAGTCTAATGACTATAATTATGGTAATGAAGATGACAAAAATGAGGATGATGCTGATGACAATGAGAGTGATGATGATGAGGGAGACAATAATTCTGATTACTGATGACAAGGACAATAATGAATATGATAACGGTGGTCACATAACATCTCATCTTCATCCTCACAGGATCCTAATGGAGGAGACAGAGAAAAAGGAGAAGCTTGAGCGGCTCAGGGAGGAGCAGGAGGCCCTCTTGAGGCAGGAGCAGGAGAGGCGGGAGCACCTGGAGCAGAGGAGCGAGGAGCTGATTGAGCAGCGGCTGGAGCAGGCCAGGCTCCTGGAAGAGGAGAGAGGGAGACTGAAGGAGCTGGAGAAGGAGAGGAAGGCGGCTGATGAAAAACTTGAGGTGAGGAAGAAAGAGGAAGGAGAGGACGGGAGGTAGGGAGGGAGAGAGTACATGTACAAGAAAGAAAGGAAGTAAGATAGAGAAAGAGAGAGAGAGAGAGAGAGAGAGAGAGAGAGAGAAAGAAAGAAAGGTTGGGTGGAGGAACTGGAGAAGGTGAGGAAGGCAACTGATGAAAAACTGGAGGTGAGAGAGAGAGAGAGAGAGAGGGAGGGAGGAGAGGAAGGGAAGTAGGGAGGGAGATAGTACAAGAAAAAAAAGGAAGTAAGAGAGAGAGAGAGGGAAACTGGAAGGGTTGGAGAAGGGGAGTAAAGTAGCTGATGACAGATTTGATGTTAGAGAGGAGAGAGTGAAGTAGACAGAAGGAGAAAGAGAGAGAGAGTAGGGAAGAGAGAGGAGAGGGAGACTTTATTAGACAGAGGAACAGGAAGGGAGCGAAAGAGAAACAATAAACAATGACGATAAAGATGATAATGAGGATGATGGATGATAAGGTGTCTTAATTGATATATTGCGTTATCTTTCAGGCTGCAATGGCTAAGCTGAGCCAGGCGGAGGAGGCTAAGAAGGAGCAGGAGAGAAAGAGGAGAGAGCTGGAGAAGCCAGTGGGGCTAGCGCGGCTGATCCAGCCCAGAGCAAACCCCCTCATCACGCACCGAGGACTAGGGGCCTTCTCACAAGCACAGTTTGAGCTGGAGAAGGAAAAGAGGCTGCTTCAAAGAGAAGTAAGAGGGAAGGTGGTTAGGGGGGGGGGGGGGAGGAGGGAGGGGAGAGGAATGGTAAGAGTGAGTGGAAGACGAGTATTATCAGGAGGAAATTGAAGGGAGGAGGGGAGGGGATAGGGAGTAGGTAAAAGGGGGGAAAGAGTATGAGGAGGGAAAGGAAGGAGTAGGATGTGAAATTTAAGCTGCAGAAAGAGGAATGGCTGCTGCAAAGAGAGGTAAGAATGAAGTTGGTTGGGGAGGGTGTAGAGGGATGGTAAAGGAGGGAGCGGAAGGCAAGGGTTATCATGAGGAAAGAGAAGGAAGGAGGAAGGGTGAAAAGGGTGAAGGAGGAGGGGAAAGGCGAAGGGGAGAGAAAAAGTAGGAGGAGGAGGAGGAGAAAAGGAAGAGAAAATATATGTACTTTAAGCTGGAGAAAGACGTTGCTGCAAAAAGAGGTCAGGACAAAAGGGCAGAAGATAAGTGGTAAAGGCGGGATTTGAAGGCAAGGATTATCAGGAGAGAGAAGAGAGGGGGAGAGGGAAAAGGGAGGAGAGGGAAAAGGTGGGAGGGAAAAAGGAGGAGGAGGAGGAAGTGGGAAGAGACTGTAGTATATGTAATTAAATCTGGTGAGAAGGAGAGAAGGCCGTTGCTGCAAATTAGAGGTAGGGATGAAAGGAAGGGTGTGGGGCTTGGATGGAAAAGGATGGAGGGAAAGGCAGGGATTATTGGGAAGTATGAGAAAATGTGGGAGTTTCTTGACTCCTTGCGTACAGACAAATTTTTGCGTGGGTTAATAGTTTTACTCAAAGGAGCCCATCTTCTTATTTCTGTCTCATCATGAATGAATTAACTCGTTCTTTACTGAGCTTGTGTATTTGTGGGCTGGCTTGTCTCCACTCAGATACTGAGCAGCGCAACTCCCGCATAATCTGCTGTATGGACATTAGATGACAGACTATGAATGCACTTTAAATTCCTTATCGGGCACAATTAAGCGACACCACTTTTTTTTTTACTGCACTTTCATGGCAAATGTTGAGGTCCAAACCCGAGCAGGTGTTATGAAGCTTATAAAATCTCAACATGAGCAACGAGTTAAACATTCACAATTTCATATGGTTTCTTCTGTATTCCTCTAGGAATCAACGAGTGAAGATACAGCCAGTGAAAACCAAAGTGATAGTCATGTGACCAATCATGTGACAGCAGTCAATGGGGTCACAGAGAATGGAAGTGAAGGTGAAAGGTGAAGCTGTCATTATCCTGGAAAACTCATTTTTAATTTCATTACTATAAATATATATGATCTGAAAAGTCTGGACTTTTACATGTACTAGTTGATGTTTTTTCTATAATTTACTATGTTTATATCTCTAATTTGCTGTAAGAATGGTAACATTTTCTGAATGGTACTTTTGCATTGATTACTGATAACAAATATAAAATGTGTGTATGTAATTTTGATTAGAAAATTACAAGTATGCCTTTAGCTTTTGAAGTGTAAAATGGGTATTATTATTATTGTCTATTTATGATATTGTGCTTCCAAATGTTTAATTCAAACTCTTCCAGGCAAACTAATGGTACTAATCGCAATGTATATGTATATATATATAATTCAAATTATTTCAAGTGTTTCGGTTGTTTTACAAGGGTAGGTGTAAATGTGCCACCCATGTCAAAGCGTTCAAGTTTGAGGTTGCTGTATAGGAATGTTATTTAAGAATGCTCACAGCTTGTTAATACATCTAAACTTGTTCTATTCAAAAGGCTTTCATTTTTGAAAGCTGAATTTTGTATAATGAATGGTTACATGGGAAAATGTCCTGAGAAATTCTATTTTTATTTGTTTTAACATCATTGAATTGATATCAATGGTTGACATAGTTTGTACACTTACATACTCGGTTTACATGTAGGAATTATTTTGTATTAACAAATTACTAAACCATGTTTGTAGTGTATCAACTTCATAAGTTTATGTTGTGATGTAATATTTTTATATCGTGTCTGAAAAAGTTTTGTAAAAAAAACCCGCATACCTAACGAAAGATAAGTTCAAAGTTTATTCACCAGAATAGAGTGGAATAGAACTTTGCTGTAATGTTTAGAAGAGAGAATATAGTGATGCAGTATTTATGGTTTTGTAATGAATAGTAAATTCTTGCTGTTCAAAAAGAAAGTTTATATACCTCTCATTGGATTGCCCCATAATAGGTTGTCTGATGTGACAACAAGTGTTTAAGTGATGAAAAGTCTTGTAAATTTAGATTTCCTATGTTGTTAGTTGTATTTCTTTTATCTTATGTGATGTATTAAAAGACTCATATCTACATGTGTTTTTTTTTTCTTTAACAGAACATTCAGTCACGGCCTTAATTTTCTATAATATTTAAAATATTTTGAGTTTGCCTTTGCAAGTATGGGAAATTGCCTTTGGACATTGTGTATCACCAAATATTTTCAAAGATTCATTTAAAACTGCCAATCATTGTATATTTCATGCACTTTGGACACAGAAAAAAAAGAATTTTTAAAACTACATTTTAGTCTAACATCAATTTTACAACTCTTCAATGTATGTCGCACAGTTTAAAATGAGTAGTTATCAATAGCCATACCTTTCTACAGGCTTGACACCTCTCAGTGTACTGACATGCATACCCTGCAGAAGAACTGTGGTTATGTGGTTTTGTCACCTTGTGGTGAGAGCTTGGGTCCTGGGATCAAGTCCGGTCTGGGGCTTGCACCCTAAGACATGATGTTAAGAACACACTCACACCCGCCCTACCCAGTATTATACATGTATTGCACCTCTGCTAAAGCCAATGTCATTCCATGTTTGTAATGAAAACATCAAATGAAATAATGTACAGTTCATATTTGAATGCAGTTTTGTATGCTAATTAATGCACAGGTTCTTATTGTACATACTGAATGCTATCAAAGAAAAAAATTGATATCTAAGGTTTATGTTGTATATTTTTTGTGGTGCAGGCCCAAAACCTTTTTTGTATTTAGCAATGGCAGTACAGTTGATTACAATATGTATAGAGAAGTAGTATGCAAGCAGTGTGGCAAATTTTTAGTTAGCTGCCATTTGTGACTTTTGACTGACATCTGTGTTCAATCCAAAATTATTAAAGAAATGTGTGTCTTGTGAACACAAGTATTTCACTTATAATGGATTAATAAGAGAAGGAGGGTTGAAAGGATCAGAGAAAGAGAATGCATTTTGAAAAATGTATGGATCTCAAAAATTCATCAAAAGTAGGTTTTACATTTATTTTAGAATGCTATGCAACTTTGATTTACCTATAGTTATAGATATTTCTACTCTGAGTTGATGATGCACATGATGATATAATTCTTATTTGTTTTGTATTGAAGTTTATATTTTTTATAACTGAAATGATAACATGATTAAGCAAATATGATGCAGCAAAGGCTTATGCATAAAGTCTCCATTTCCATATGATTGTATAGAGGATTCTAAGATGTACAGTATATCACAGCATTTTTATACAGTAATTGGACAAGTTGTTTTGTATACAATTTAGAAAATTTATTGTGCTAAATTGCACATCAGAAGATCGCATCTACACTGTACCTATAAAACTTGAGGAAAGTATTGTTTTGCACTTTTCCTATGATAGAAGAAATTCCGCTTGGGCGTGTGTGTGTGTGTGAATACATTAATTGAAATGTGATATATTTGTTTAATGTTCTTAAGACTCTATTTTATATTTGTATCAATTTCCCACTGAATTCTAATTTTACCCTTGATTAAAAGGCCAATATATCATTCGAATTTCACAGTTTATAGTTATTATGTGGGCTACATTTATTGAAATTACCCAACATGAATAGAAATTTGTATCATTGTGGTGAGGAGTGGTTGAGCAATAGATCTGGATCATTGGTGAAAAGTACTAAGAGGGAAAGTACACCTTGAAATTAAGTTGGTGTTGATAAAAATAAAAAACATGAAAGAAACGAAGAAGTGAAGGTGTGCCAAAAGTCCCTCACTGGATAACGGAGTTATGAATTTAAAAATTCTTGATTTTGCGACGTCTCTTGCGAGCTACTCTGCTATGAGTTGCGTAATGATTTTTTTTTCAAAACCAAGTGTGAAGACACAGAATCGATAATATGCTGTTATTGGGGCTTAAGGTTGTATTTTATACACATATGACTTTATGGTAGGCTACATTGGTACCTCATCTTAAATTCATTGACACAACTAACAAGGATTTGTACGGGCAAACTAGCCCTAACATTGATTGTGGCAACGAACAAGTTTGTTTGAAAGCAAATAAACCTTCCAGCAACGTACATGTGTATTCAAATTTAAAATTATGCTGACTGAAGTGATTGATTGATGTATGTTTGTTTGCAGCGGGTGCTTGTTATTTAGTGTAGAGTCGTGTCTGTGATTACCCTAAGCAGATATGCGCTGAAAAAAATATAGATTTGGAATGAAGATGATGTAAGTACATTTTAAAAAATGCTCAGTGTTTTTAAATGTATTCTTTTTCTAACGCAGATGTAGGGACTTCACTTTCCAAATTTTATATGATATAAAAACACAACTGGTAAAGTGGATCTTAAGACATATTGCAGAATCAGATCATTATTGGAAAATATATTTTGACCACTATTGGCAGAAATTTGATCTTTGAGTTATTACTGCAATTAACCTGCCAACATTCGGTAGGCCTATACATGTACCTGCATTTTACTTTAATATGCTGGAAAAACGGTCCAAAATTAAGGAGCATTGTATCATAATTGCTTCTTTGTACTAGTAAGTCACCATTCTTAATGTGTAATGGTTACACTAGGTTTTTTTTATGTGTGTGATTGTTACATTAATACATGATTTCTGTTCTTGTAATGTAAACAATTTTATGGAAACCAAGAAAATAAAAATCTGAAAGTAAAAAAGTTGCAGGTACATTTGGGGGGGGGGGGGGGGTAAATTAACAAAGTGAGGATCAAAGAAGGGGAGGGGAAGGGATTGGAGGAAATGGGCAGTAAAGGTGAAGACAGGGGTGGGGTAGGGAGGGGAAGGGGGTGGAGAGGGAGACGGTGAGATGATAGGAAGCAGAGGAACAGTGGCTCGTGGGGAGGGAGGGAGAGGAAGTATTCTGGAAGAGCAGAAGAAGTAAAAAAAAAAAAAAAAAGAGTATATCTAATAAACAAAGAGAAAAGTGGAGAGAAAGGGATGGAAGACAAATAAATAAAGGGATAACTGACATTTGGTATAAAAGGAAGGAGTGGGGAAATGAAATGGAACATTCAATTTTGAGAGATAGTGACAGAGGGCGAATACAAAACAGGAAAACAAGAGAGAGGAATAGAGTATGCCTATGGTACGATTAAATAAAACATAAGAGAGAGAGAGAGAGATGAGGAGAGAGATAGACAGGGGAGAGAAAGAGAGGGAGAGGGAGAGAAATAAAGGGGGAGAGACAGAGAGGGAGAGGAAAGAGAAAGAAAGGGGCAACCGCCAATCAGCTCAACATATCCGATCTCGTGAGTCAACATTCTGTCTTTATTTATTAAAATAAGACAACAAATATTTGACATAATCGTGTTAACACTGATGTAGTTTATAATGCTTTGCATCAGGAATGAATAACATTATTGACATAGATAATAAACACTTAAAACAGAATGACAGTATAATATGTCAATTCTTTCCTCCAAGTGTGGGATATAATACATCATTGCTTAGATTCACATCATGCATGATAGAAAACACAATTACGAAGTGCCAGGCACATAATACTCAAATTCAGAAGTGACATTATGGAACCATTTAGGAACAAAGTCTTACAGTACAAATCTTGGGGAACTTAGGGTAGTGTCAAGAATTTGATTTGGTCACCAACAACATATGTGTTCATTTACATGTCTGTTTGATTGCCTTGGTGAAAATCTTTGGGATCTTTACACGTTAAAAAATATCAGGAGAATCATCGGTGAGTAACACAATCTCTTTTCCCTTCATTTCAGATACTGTCTGACAAAAGCACATCGAGAAGAAGTGGCACACTTCAGTGGACGTACACGTACCAATCAGCAGCTGCAAAACCTCAGATGAATCTGCCAAGAATCTACAATTCTACTATTGGATGAATTGGATTTATACCATATCTAAAGAATAATCAGTTGCATGGTTGATGATTCTACAGCCTCAAATTGTATTGATGTTTTTTTCTATGCCTTTTTATTTATTGTTTATAGCATGTTAATCAAAGTCAATAAAACTTGTACATACAATATCAAGTAGAGGGGTATATTGGCCGTGATTTATACTATAAAATGAGTGAATACGTGCCAATGAACACCAATATTCTTCTGAATCAATTTCAGATTAACAATAACTTTAATTTTACAGTGTATATGCATTTCTTTTGTATTTTAAAGGCAAGTTTGGTGAGAAAGAACTCACATACCTTGGGAATGAACAATCATGTGTAGTTTTGACTTCAGAGGAATGTGACTAATAAAAGACAAGTGGAGCGCTCTTCAGATGTCGCCGTATATCACCAGGAGCTGGATATAGAGGAACAGAAGATTCTGCATCTACAAGTGAACCTTATACAGGGTGAGTTAGAAAAAAAAGTTACTTTCTTACATGCTCATATTAGAAATACAAGAATAAATCATAATTCTTGTACCAGTGTCAGATAGAGCAACTCTTCCAGTCTTATATGATACATGTACCACATGTGTGGGGAATCAGTAATGAGTTGAATGGATAGGAACAAAATAATGGGTCTGGGTGAAAACCCATTTGCGCCAATTTCAACAATACCTTGCGTGATTTTGCCCTTTTGAGCCACACATAAAAGATTTTTTGGTGACCACCCTGGTCCCACATATGCATTTCTGTGTTGGAATTTTATCAGCATCATTAATTGTATTTTAGATTTGGTAACATGATTGTTTTGCCGGTTCCAACAACTTGACTGTCATCCAGGATTTCACTCCCTGTGAGATCAACCATTTATTTAAAGTTTCAAAGCAGTTTACGTCAAAAATAAGTGATTCTGCAAGTACTAAAGATTAACTTTAACAAATATAATAAAGTACATGCTACAATTGTAAATCATGCCTCTGTTTCACATGTAACAGAAAAATTAATAGGCCTATGGGCATTGGGACGTTGTTTTTTCTGAGAAGCCCTGTTTTCGATTGCCATGCCATGCTCAAAATCTAACAAAGATTTGAGCCAAAAAATACAATGAAAAGTAAAGTACAGGCACTGTACTGTTTTAAAACAGTTGATACATGCAATTTGTGCGGTTAATTGAAGAATGTGTAAAACTAAAAATTCAATTCTTTTGTTTTGTGATAAATTCTGTCAAAACAAAGGGATATACAGGCAAAGGTTAGAATACTTCCAAAATCTAGTCCCAAACAATGTTAATTAGGCCCGTTAATACAGTACAAGCGCACATGAAAAGGTAATGTACTGTACAAGAACAACAATGTAAAAACTGTTATGTACAAACATAAAGAGTTATGAAATATATCAGTTGCCTGTGCCTGAGTTTTTGTGTCTTATTTGTACATTTTTTAAAACAAAAAATTGCAAGAACATTTCAAGAAGCACAAACACTTGTAACTATACATATTAAAGAAATTGGCTCTTGAAATTAAGATTTAAGAGTACAGTATCTTACAGATGACCAGATAGAGATAACAAAATGTATTTCATTTCAGATCCAATTTAAAACAAGGACTGTAGTCTTGTTTTCAGAACCTAAATATTAGTCTTTGAATGAAGACCAAAGCTTTCAACTCTTTATTCATTTGTACATTCTTTTTTCCACTCTTTATTTTGTTTCCTGCTAATTCTTCTCTTCAGTAACTTGCTTCTGTGCTTCTCAATCTCCATCAACTCGATGCTTGCTTGTCTAATGTTCACCTTCAACTCTGACCCCTCATGTTCCAATGCGGCAGCCTCACAGAAGAGACCTGAGTTCACTGCTTCCTCTCTGGCCTTTTCTAAGTATTCAGCTTGTTTTTGCAGGCTGGAGATTGATTCATTCAGTTCTGTTGCGCGTTCACGACGTGCAGTATCACGGGTGTACTTCAGAATTTCTTTCTCTTTTTGGTGTCTGCCAAATTTTTGGCTCCGAGTTGTATTTCCGTGGGCATATTTATATCCCGCGTCATGCAACGCCTTCCTAGCAGCTTCAAGCAGATTCCCTCTGTTTAGTAGGAGAGAAGGGTCCTTTTTAGCTAGGGCAAATGACATAGCATTGATTTTCTCCCCATAGCGATTCACGGGTTTGCCATCCTTGCCGTAAATTTTCGACCTTTCTTCTATTTCCTTTTCAGATGCCTCATTCAATTCAACCTCAGTATCATGGGTGTACTTCCCAACTTCTTTCTCTTTTTGGTGTCTGCCAAATTTTTGGCTCCGAGTTTTATTTCCGTTGGCATATTCATATCCCGTTATTCCCGTATCATGTAGCGCCCTCCTAGCAGCTTCAAGCAGATTCCCTCTATTTACCAGAAGAGAAGGGTCCTTTTTAGCTAGGGCAAATGACATAGCATTGATTTTCTCCCCGTAGCGATTCACGGGTTTGCCATCCTTGCCGTAAATTTTCGACCTTTCTTCTATTTCCTTTTCCGATGCCTCGTTCGATTCAACCACAGGTGGCTCTTTGCTGATCGTCAAGCCATCTTTACCAAACATCAATGTTGTTTGAGATGGCCCATATGGTGTGGAGAGAGTAGAATGCAGTGAGGGCGATGCCGACGTGGAGCACCAGGAGGGGGATGATGCTGACGTAGATGGCCTTGAAGGGGGTCTGACTGTTGAAAGCGCAGATGATGTGAAATAAAACTTAATCTTATCTCTGTCCTCTAAAGGACGGTTTAGTAGATCTACATACTCCTCAAAAAAATTGTCGTAGACCAGGATTCTCTTCACGGATGAGTTGGAAAGATACACACATGTCTGCCTCAACTCTGCTTCAACCTCACCAATGGTTGAAGCCATAACCGGTTTCTTGATCACCTCTTCATTGTCCAGAATGGCCATAGCAAGGACATGTGCCCGCATTTCACTCATGTTGGTATTAGTCTGTAGTGTGAGAAAAATAGAAAGGAAACAAAGAAACCAATGAGGAACACATGGTGGAAATTTCAAACAGCCATCGCAAGAAACAAATCATTAAATTTACACATTTCTTCCCTTATCATATAATCCTGAGTGCCCCAACATTAATATGTGAATCAAACTGTAGAACTGTACCATCATTGTACATATGGAAAATTGAAAGAGGGAGAAAAAATGAATTGAATTGAATTGAAAGAATCACATATTGCAGCATTTCAAGTATGGATTGATAACTGTTTATCATATTATTATCATCATAATTTTTATTTATTCCACCATCAAAAGTACATGTTTATAATCATCTTAAAACCACCATCATCATCACAATCAACATCACCATCGATCGATCCTAAGGTCATCGCAGCTTATGAACAAGACACAGATCCGGAGACACACAAAAACCCCGTTCATATACACCGCCTATCCGCGAAAAAGGCGCAACATTTGCGGCAATTTTGCCGATGCATTACCGATAGCTGCGTATATGAACGGGAATCGCTCAAATAATGCGGTATTTGCTTCCTCCTTTTTTGCGCTTATTTTGCGGCTTTTTCGCGGATCGAGACCTAGTAATAATACCGCAATATTGCGGTAAGCGAATCTTATAAACTGCGTCCGCAAAATAGGCGTAAATGTTGCGCCTTTAGCATCGCGCACTGGCCTGTTGTTGGTCGCTAATCCTACCGCTCGTATGGCTGAGTGGAGCATGTCACCATTGTTTTGGAGAGAGTCCAGCTGTCCAAAACACCGCAACATTACGGCTTTTGGGGGTGTATATGAACGGTGCTTTTGCGGCTCGCTGGAAACTTGCTTACCGATGTGCATCGGTAAGTAATAGCGGTATATGGTATATGAACGGGGCTAAATTTGTGACTTCTCGTTTGGACCATGCGCGCCCATCTTTATAGCCGGTCGGAGCGGCGAGCTTGATCGTTGGGCCGCCGAAGCTCCCGGAGCCAGCAGCTCGCTGGCCGCCATAGCCCCGGGACTGCTCCCAACTGCGTGAGCGGGCTGAGCGCAGTAAGCCGCCTTAGTGCATGCATGTGCACAATCGTTAATAAACATCAGATTAACCTCTCTCTACATTAAATTCTAACATTCGAAACCACTTTGATTTCTTTTAATAATTTCAATTTCATTCTCACCGACAGCGTCTTCTCTCCTTGCTTAAAATTTGTTCGGGGAACAACAAATCTTCACTCAATACGGGCCTCGGAAGGAATACTGCCCATCTATGAAACTGCCCATATAAGGTGCGTCATAAGTGTTTCACAACAGTACTGTGCGTCATTGGCTCGTCATTGTCTAGTCTAGGTTCTAGACACTATTTATCAGCCCGAACGAACGCGCGCGCGATGAAACTCGGCGCAACGATATCGAGTGATCGCCGAGACGAGCTGCAGACGAATTCGGACTGATAAAATACGTCTAGAACCTAGACTAGTCATTTTCATGAAATGGTGTGTCATGAACAGATATAACTCTGTGGCATGGAGCCAAAGGCCTACCATGCGTGATGACGCACCATCCCCGGCGGGTCAAGAGGTGCGTCGTGCAAAATGACAAGTGCATATCATGCGTGTGTATATAATTTTGATTAGAAAATTACAAATATACCTTTAGTTTTTGAAGTGTAAAATTAGTATTATCATTATTATTATCTATTTATGCTATTGCGCATATCCAAATGTTTACTTCAAACTCTTCCAGACAAACTTTACTTTATCACAACGTAAAAATATACTAGTATAAATTCTTATAGGCGAAACGTTGCTTTACAATGGTAGGTGTAAATTAGATGGCCCGTCCCTTTTACAAACATCTGCAAACTTCATTGAAAGTTTAATAATAATAATAATAATGGTTATTTATCTGCGCTATACACAAAAAGTATCACAGCGCTAACAATCAGATATAAAATATAAATAATACATTAAATTGCATCAACCATTGGAGTTCTCAACTGTGCCAGATGAGGCCTGGTGGCCTCTTGCTTGCTTTATTAATGATTTTTTTTTGTAATGTTACAATACCAATAAAACAAAAATTTGAAAGAAAACAATGTTGCAGGTGTAGACTTTTGTGCCGTGCGCAATAATGATCATGGAGGTCAAGATTGCATAATGAGGCCGTTAAGAGAGAGAGAGAGAGAGAGAGAGAGAGAGAGAGGAGGGAGAGAGACAGAGGAGAAGAAAAAGAGAGAGAGGGGGAGGAAGAGAGAGAGAGAGAGAGAGAGAGAGACGGGGGAGAAGAAAAAGAGAGAGAGAGAGAGGGAGAGAGAAAGAGAAGGGGAGAGAGAGACGGGAGGGGAGAGAAAGAGAGAGAGGATAAGAGAAAAAGAGAGGGGGAGAGAGAGAGACGGGGGAGAAACAGATAGAGATATATAATTTATATTAAATTGAGCAAGAGATATAGGAAATCTATGGAATGTAGCACTTGACAAGATGAAGAGAGGGAAAGAGTTGGAAATCTCATTGTAAAGTGAGAAACGAATCATGCTCCTGAACGGAAAACAAAAAGAAAGAAAGAAGAATGAGAGAGCCTTGGGAACGGTCATTGAGGATGTCATGATAAAGATTCACCTAAAGGAGCTTATACAATAGACCGATTTACTAACATAATGTTTCTTTCCTCGGGCCCAGTCACGAGTTACTCCATTAACCTGTACCGAACAATGGTATTTCAGTACTTGGAATCCACTTTGCATACATTGGTTGTTGCTATGTCGGGCAAACCTCGGACAAGCTTTCCGGCTTTTCGGGGGAAACCTTTGTTAAACTGGTCATTATTCGTTCTACACAGATTGACCAAAGGAATTATGGATGTGTACTTCTGACAAATTGAGCTCTTATTTATAATCATTGCTTGTTGATCCCGTTTCTAACTTTACATATATCAGAGTAATGAGCACCCTACAATATGGAACGGAGTTAACGTGCGGGTGGATTTACCCTTATGAAATCAGTATAGTACGATCAAATTACCCGCGCATAGCTCTATTGCTGATTGCTGATATAATATAATACCCCGTCCCCACCCCCAACCTCGCCACGCCCATCTTTTAGGCTTCATCGAGAAGACAAAATCCTGCATAATCAGTTATCTTAAAAGTACTCCAAAGATAATGCATATGATGAGGCAGTTACAATGAAGGTTTTATCTACTTTTCCTGCCATATCTTACATCAATATTGATCACATGTAGAAAACAAGGACACAACAACAACATCAACAACCAATATTTGCACAAAATCGATACAGTATTGTGCAACCCGCCCCCACGTGACCAACAAGGCAAAGCGGAACCGTTAACTCAGCTCAGATACCTGCGGCGCGGCCCGGTAAACACTCAAAGTACAAAGACCACACAGGCCTTGTTTAGCAAAGTCATGTGATGTGTAACTTACAGGGATTCTTCTGGCTGCTCGCTGTCTTGCTGCTGGTCGAAACATCGCTTTTCAGCGTCTGCTTCGTTTGGACCCTGCCGCCACTTCCTAAATTTGACACAGTTGACGTGAACGTAGACCGCAGTACTAGCTTAGCTGAATCCGTGACTCGCAGAAGCAACATGTATCGGACCGTGATCGCAACTCTAGCCGTGCTTACGGCGGGGATCGTCCACCAGGGTACCGCTGAAGTCCCCATACCCACCCGTCCGCCTGGGTTTGTGTACGGAGACCCATCGTGCAAAGCGCCCGTTCACCTGGAGGCTTTTGTGGATCTGATTTGCCCCGATTCCAAAGCCGCTTGGCAGACTTACCTGAAAGTTGCTGATTATTATGGGCCTGAAACGATGCGATTCTCAGCTCTTCTTTTCCCGTTGCCTTACCATCGAGCCGCCATGATGGCAGCACAGGTAAATCTTCAAACTATTTTTTTTGTTTATTTACTCTCGGTCATACTCAACATCATAAAAAAATGGTTATGTGAGTGATAACAAATTAAATCAGACAAAATCTAATGTTAAAACTTGCAATAGAATGACTGCTCTACATTATTATAAAACCAGATAAAGTGCATCTCTGCCTATCAATAATGAATTTGGAATTTATGAAAAAAAGGGTTTTATGGGGCAACCTAGAATGTCACAGCCTGTAACATAGGCATTGTAAGCAAGGAGTAAGGAAATGTACATGATTACTGACTTCCTCCCTGAACATTCTCTCTCTGTTTCCATCACCCTCTCTCATATACCTGTATCCATCTCTCTCAATTTCTCCCCACCCTCCTTTCTCATTGCTCTTTATCCTCTATGCCAAACCCTACTCCCTTTTGACTTTTCTCCCACTATTAATCTCTCCTATCACCTCTCTATCTCTCTCTTCCTTTTATTGTTTACTATATCCTTCCCTTCTCTGCCTCTGTCAACATCTCTATTTTCCTTTTGTTGTGTAACCTCTCTCTTTCTCTCTCTTCCTTTTATTGTTTACTCCTTCCTATCCTTTTCTGCCTCTTCTCTCTCTCTCCCTTCTCCCCTCCCTCTACTGTCTCTATCTCCTCTCCTTTCTGCCCTCTTCCATTCCCTCTGTCCCACGTTCACTCTCCCTCTGCAGGGCTCCTTTGCAGCGGACATGATGGACGCCAATAAGACGTACAGGTGGTTTGATGTCGTGTTTGCGAAACAGGCGGCCCTGTATGACACAACTATCGCAGTTCAAGTGGAGAGCTTCATCTCAGAGTAAGATTTAGGTTGGGAAGTGGATGGTATTTGGGTGAGGATGAGGAAATTAAAAGGATAAATGTTGTTTTTGCTTAGAACTGTTTCTTCTCAAATTGTGGGTCACTGCAATTGCTCATTATGGACTGTCATTAATAATCATTGTTCAAAAAAGATCAATGCATGATTGTTTTTAGATATGAATAAATGATAATTTTATAGAAATCAACATAACAGCGCAGCAATCATTACAACTCAAAATATGAGAGAGTTAATCAGAAATAATAGAAGGTTATTAACTTGTTACCTTGGTTCTATTGATCATCACAAAACACAATACCAGTATGATTATTGATAAGCTATTTCACATTGATATCGTGCTGTAGTCATATTTATAGTAGCAAAATTTGTTTTTGCTTGAATCCATATGTATTACGATAAGCAATTGCATGCTAGTAAAAACTTTGCTAGCAAGCATTATAGCAATACCATTTTAATAGTAACTCATTCTTATACTCACATGTGCCTAGTGATTTAGTTTCAATAAGTGGAATATAATCTCAATCTGATAGTTGGTGCTAGTCAGACAATCCTCGGACAAGCTGTGGGGTTAGTAATGTATCATGTGAAAAACATGCATGAAATATTGCTAGAGTTTCAGCTTTAACGTGATGAGCAATTTACTTTTTCTGGAAGTAATGTATGGCTAGTAATTGCTATTTTGTTTCAATTGAATAATGTGTAGACAATGTACAATTTTTGAATAAATGACAGAAATTTTACATGTACTGAAATTTATGGTGCCATAAAGATGTTAGAAGAAATTATAGGATAGACAAATATTATAAAGATTACGAGGTTCCCTAAGAGAGAGAGAAAAAAGCATTCAGATAAAACATATCAACTATGCAGAATGCCAATGAAAAAAATACTTCATAGTGACTCTGAGGGAAGAATGGGGGTGGGGGCTCAAGAGACGGATGCCCCCTCTGTTTTTTGAGAATTACAAATGCAACAAATGCAACAATATCCAAGAAAATTTCAGTCTGCGCCCCATCTCCTTTCAAATTTGCCGTCAAGGCCCTTTCTTTTTCTAAATCCTGGATCAGCTGCTGCTATAGATAACAGAACAGCCCTGCGATGTAAGGTTTGAAAAAAAAACACACACAATTGTTTTTTAATATATGTCCCCTCCACACAAAAAGCACTCTCGCTGATTGGGCGGAAGAAGCCGGCTACTCCAGGGCTGATTTTGTCAAGCGGCTGGCTAGATCTGATGTCACCCAGTCGTTAGCTAGAGTCGAGTTCAAGTATGGTGCGACACGTGAGTATCTGATATGATGCACGCCAGCCATGCCTGGGCCCTGTTTCGTAAAGCTATGCATAAGTTATGCTTGACTTAACACACAACTGGTGACCTGTTCTTGTGCTGAATGAGGAACCTCAATTTGTTCCTGTTTTAACATAGTAGGAGTGAATTTCCTACAATTCAACTAGTAATCAAGTATGACAAATGATAAACTTTGTATTCAGATGCTTGTTAACAACAAAAAGTTTAATCTACAAGGAACAGACTGGACTTGAGCTGATGGGAATCAAAATCATTGAGAATCTGATTTGGCACCTGAGAACAGGTCACCAGTTGTGCGTAAAGTCGTGGGTAACTTACGACCAGCTTTATGAAACAGGGCCCTGGTGGCCATCAGAAGATCATTTGACTGGTAGATGAAAAATGAACAAATTGACAGATAATTATTACCAATTAGTTGGCAACTACAGCGTGTATGATGCTTCCAAAACAATGAAGATAATGATCCAAATTCACAAAGGAGATTTAGATTTTGTCGGTAATCCATGGTTTAAGCAAAATTTGTGGCATATAGGCAGAAAGTTACGCTTGATTTAGCCCGTACACTTCAAAAAGGCCCAATAATGAATGTGCACATTTGCATAGGGTGCTAAATTCACTGTTGTTGCTGTGGTCTGTTGGTCAAAATCATGTTTAGACCATGGTTTAACCAAATGAATTTAAATAGATCAGTTTTATCTCTCCCCGGCCCATCTTTGTGATAACCAAGGATGCATTGGGACCAGCCTTTATAACATCAGACTGGTTGAGGGTAGTGCACATAGTCTGCGCGATCGATAGTTCTTTCTAAACCTAGGTAGGAATAAGTGGACTATCAGCGTAAAAAAAGACAACCAATGCAATGTTCAAGTAAATTTATATTCATGGTTTCATTGTCCTTTAACTATCCCTCTTGCTTTGTGACCAGGTGGAGTGTACGGGACTCCTCAGACCTACATCAATGGCGCGCTGGTAGAGGCTGACCCCTCCTGGACTCTGGACGACTGGAAGCGCGTGATTGACCCCATCCTACTCCGGCACAAGTACATCCATCACAAGTAGAGTCCCTATGTGGCTACACTCGCTGCCGTATGAGTAGAGCAGCATATGGTGGCATTTACCAACCTTCATGACCAGGGTCATGTTGCATATATGTTTTTGACTATTGTAACTTACTGTTGATTGTAACTACCATGGTAACAGCAGTACAGGTGAAAGCCCATTGGATGCTCCCTTGGTAATTGCCATTAATGGTAAGTTACAACAATTGAAAATGTATATGCAACAGGGACCATAGCCATTATTTGGCTTTCAAATTGGCAACACTATATTTTCCAAAAATAGATTCCTACTTTAACTCTTTGTGTGCCATGTGTGTATTCTGCCACCAGTAATGTATACAAATCCCAATGAGCAGCATTTTATCTGAAACAAGAAGGGTTAAAAACAATAAATGGTATAATAGTACTAACTCATTACTTGGCTTTTAAATTGGTAACACTTTTAATGACAAAAAATGTGATTCTTATCTTAAAAGCAGAATGAACATGATGCTGTGAATTAATATAATGGGGAGAAATATAAGACAGAGCAATGATTGTGCCAATTTTAAGAGCAACAGTGTAATTTAACAATCTCCAGTATGTTGCCAATTTGAAGACTTATTGATTATATAACTTTTTATTTACATTTCAAATATCAATAGGTGATATATATACCAAAGCACAAAATATTGATTTAACTTTTGTAATAATTTATGCTGTTTCATTTGATATATTTTTTTTTTGTTTTCATTGATATCAAAAGTTTTGTTCTAATAGCTTTATATCATCACAAAAGTATACCGGTAACTGTAAATGCATTTACAGTTTAATTTGTTACTGGTATATAAAAACATGCCAAATATTAGAAAAGTCAGTGTATGACATATCCCAACGACAGAGTGGCCAATTTTATCAAAAAACAATGATCTTCACTATCATTAAGACATTCATATCTTTCTTATTGGTTGTTCATTTTTCTTCAAACCTTTTTCACATCGTTTCTATTTTTCTGCCCACTATACCTGATCTCATGACAGCAAGTCTCAAAATCATTGTTTTCCACTTGTTTCAGAGTTATGAAATTCTAAATAACAAATAATCAAGTGCTTCCCATCATCTTGTTAATATATTCATATACAATTTTTAACAAATATACCAAATGACATATCATAAGGCATTCTCCATTGAAATTCAGTATTATCTCCAATGAATTTAGAGCAAATTTATTTTGTACAGAAAAATATAGCCTAGTGCTGTTTTTCATATTTTATATTTTCTTGATAAAGGATCCTTTTCCTCTGTACTTATGGTATCATTTGTTGATATTTGAGTATACCCATTTTGAATTGCTGCAGAAGCGAATACCGAAGTACATACAAGAGCTTACACAATATTTATGGTATCATCGTGTTAGATTCCAGGTGGCTACTTTATTTATTCTTGTTGTCATCATTAAGTCAGCGTAATAGAAATTGCTGTGCACGCACATATATTTGCAGCGGGTAAATGAGGCTAGTATTTGTCAGAGCTGTGTAAATATACAAAGTTCACCGGACGCACGTGCCAAATGAGTGATAGTCAAAAGTCCAGTTATTATGCATATCAGAACTCATGTGATCCAACTTATGCAATTCCTGAAAAGTGATTGATGAAAGGTCAGTTGTTTTATCAGTATGATAGCCAACCATGCTCTTTTTCCCCTTTGTTTTCATTTGTATCTTTTGAACAGCTGAACACCTCATCTGTGCTATTTTCCTTTTATGAAGAATTATGATAACTACAATGTTTGTATACATTATAGTGAAAGGGCTTTCTGGGGTAATATCAATTTGGCAAAGAAGTTAGTATAACATATCCTTTCATAAATGTTTATACATGTTTTGACTTGGTTTTCTCTTTGTCTTTTTCACCATCTGTCATTTCTTGTTATAGAATGGGTGTCAGAATCTCTGCAATCTGATTGGTTAATTACCCGTAATTTGCCATGCATTGTTTTTTACTGGCAGCACGCGATATCAAGACGATATCGCGATACTGAGAATTAATATGATCGATATCGAGATTTAGTATGATCGATACCGATATTGTTTACCGTAAATGGCGGCACCCACGAAACTCGAGAAGCTTCAGTAAAGTTAGGTGAAGAATTGAAACAAATTTTGGACGATTCAGACGTTGTCAGTAAGTATAAATTTATCCCAAAGCTTCGAACACTCATTTTCTACATGCAAACGCTCTGCAGGAGTGAAACGTGTACAATTGGAAGATATTTCTAACGGAGAAGTGGACAAACTCGGGTCTGAATTCTACGTTGTCGCAGCACTGTAAGAGTGTGTGCTGCGGTGAGTTGCCTACTAGAGCATGTACACTGTACATTACGAATACGTTCGTTTGGGCACTCGACGCCACTCTGGACAATCGCAGTAAATTGCAGTAAATCTGTCTTTCCTGATATGAAGTGGTTGTTATCAAATCAAAGCTTGATGAACTTGGTAGTTCTAAACATAAAGACTCTATTTGTCCACTTCACATGGTGTATGGAGAAAATCATGTCATATTTTTAGCTGTGTTATTTGGACACTTGTCAACGTGAAAGAAGACAACAATTTTAGTCTTGACAGATTTTCCAATCATTGATGATGATTGATGATGAAGATGGATCTCTTCAATCTGATTGGTCAATCACAGCCATGCGTCGGTAATTCTGGCCATGCATCGGTAATTACCGACGCATGGCTAGCCATGCATCCGGTAAATACTGACGCATGGCTAGCCATGCATCCGGTAAATTATGTGAATGGAGATTTTACCCCTTTTTATCAGATTTTGGGGCCCATTCTATAAAACAGATGATGCACAGGTTTATTTCGTGGGTCAGTAGGATTGTGTACACTCGTTACCTCTGAATTTTGCCCGAAACCCACTCGGCTTCGCCTCGTGGGTTCAGGCAATTCAGAGGTAACTTGTGTACACAATTCCTACCGACCCACTCAAACCTGTGCATCATTTGTATATTATAGAATGGGTGTCAGAATCTCTGCAATCTGATTGGTTAATTACCCGTAATTTACCATGCATTGTTTTTTACTGGCAGCACGCGATATCAAGGCGATATCGCGATACCGAGAATTAATATCATCGATATCGAGATTTAGTATGATCGATACCGATATTGAAAAAAAAAATTACCGTAAATGGCGGCACCCACGAAACTCGAGAAGCTTCGGTAAAGTTAGGTGAAGAATTGAAACAAATTTTGGACGATTCAGACGTTGTCAGTAAGTATAAATTCATCCAAAAGCATCGAACACTCATTTTGTACATTCAAACGCTCTGCAGGAGTGAAATAGGAAAAATTGGAAGATATTTCTAACGGAGAAGTGGACAAACTCGGGTCTGAATTCTACGTTGTCGCAGCACTGTAGAGTGTGTGCTGCGGTGAGTTGCCTACTAGAGCATGTACACTTTACATTACGAATACGTTCGTTTGGGCACTCGACGCCACTCTGGACAATCGCAGTAAATTACAGTAAATCTGTCTTTCCTGATATGAAGTGGTTGTTATCAAATCAAAGCTTGATGAACTTGGTAGTTCTAAACATAAAGACTCTATTTGTCCACTTGACATGGTGTATGGAGAAAATCATGTCATATTTTTAGCTGTGTTATTTGGACACTTGTCAACGTGAAAGAAGACAACAATTTTAGTCTTGACAGATTTTCCAATCATTGATGATGAAGATGGATCTCTGCAATCTGATTGGTCAATCACAGCCATGCGTCGGTAATTCTGGCCATGCATCGGTAATTACCGACGCATGGCTAGCCATGCATCCGGTAAATACTGACGCATGGCTAGCCATGCATCCGGTAAATTATGTTAATGGAGATTTTACCCTTTTTTTTATCAGATTTTGGGGCCCATTCTATAAAACAGATGATGCACAGGTTTATTTCGTGGGTCAGTAGGATTGTGTACACTCGTTACCTCTGAATTTTGCCCGAAACCCACTCGGCTTCGCCTCGTGGGTTCAGGCAATTCAGAGGTAACTTGTGTACACAATTCCTACCGACTCACTCAAACCTGTGCATCATTTGTATACTGTCACTTCTCTTGAATATGTATAGAGACTGGTTATGTAACGAGTGTTTTACAGTTGAATACTTTTGTTATTAATGATACATGTATTATTTTTATTATCGTTATCATTACTTTCAATAGTATTGTTTCAATCAAAACTGTCTCAGTATAGCAGTGATTAGATTATGATGAATCAATACATTGAGATATGAATATTATCTACCTGTATCCAATATTCTGAACAAATATGAACAGTTCAATTATGTAATAATCATGTGTTACTATTGAAGATTGGATATTACAATACATGTAGTATGTGTGGTACTTTAGATAATTGAAAGAATTTTATATCTAACAATTAGAATGTTTTACGTAGTGGGATGTGCAATTTGACTAATTAAAAAAAAAAAAGTTTTACTGTAATGTACATGTTCTGTGTTGTGAATTGATGCTATTTCAATGCTCATTCATGAATGCTAGTATGCAGTGAAACTAAGAAATGTTTTTTTTTAATTTCGTTAATAATCTAAAACTCTGCATGTATTGGTACCAGGTCTGTGATACTTTTGAGAAAAATATGAAATTTAAGATTGATTATAAGTGATTGGAAGTACTGTAAGTCACCCTCTCTGTTCTTTTCAAGTTTTACAGCAACCAGCTTAATCATGCAAATATTAAACCTATGTGAATTTTGTAGTAACATGTTACAAATGTGGTATTTAAGAAATACTCTGTTGTTTTGTACAGTTGGTTCATGTTGCATGTAGATTTTCAATTGTAACTTACCATCAATGGTAATTACCATGGCAACAGCCAATTTTTCATTATTGCACTTCTTGCCATGGTAGTTACCATTGATGGTAAGTTCCAATAATTGAAAAACTATATGCATCATGGACGTGGTTTATATTTTAATTGATATCTCCGAAGTTAGCTGAGGGATGTGTGAAGGATCAATCTATGGAATACATGATGCACATATTTTCAAGAAGAAGATGATCAAGTTGTGATGTAATTGGCATTCCTCCAGTTTGCAAAGAACTGTATATGATGACACCACTGGGCAATATCAAAGCACTTGTGGCAAGTCTTTGTAAGTTCACATTTGGACAGCATGTAAAAATATATCTGTCTTTCCAAGTTTGTCTTCCATTAGAGTTAATCATAGACTTTTATCTTATGAGTATTATTTCTGTAAACAGCCATACTTGTACTTATACTTTACTTTTTTTTAAGTTTATCTTCAGTGTTCATTTAAATCATGGAATAAAGAATACATGTATATTCTTAACATAGGCCTTGTTCATCCTGGGTCAGTTTGCATTTTTGGTTTAAAATATTGACACATTTTTTACAGATAAAAATTATCCTGCTTTGTGGGAACACTGTACGTGGTAGAGAATGAGTGGGGAGGGGGGCATGAGAGGGAGAGAGAGGGAGAGAGAGAGAGGGAGAGAGAGAGAGAGAGAGAGAGAGAGAGAGAGAGAGAGGGAGAGAGAAAGGTGAGAGGGAAAGAGAGAGAGGGAAACGGAGAGAGAGATGAAAGGGAAAGGGAGAGAGAGAGAGATGAGAGGGGGAGAAAGAAAGAAAGAGAGAGAGACAGAGGAGAAGAAGATGTGAGAGGGTAGCAAGATATGGGAAGAGCTGAAGAGAGAGAGGAAGAAGAGATCGGGATGCATGAGAGCGAAGGTGGTGGAGAGAGAGTGGTAGAGACAGAGTGGTATAGACCTATAACACTTATACGACATGATGATAACTACGTTAGATCACAATGTGTAAGTATCACCCTTTTCACTAAAAAAGAATAAAACTTTTTGTGTTTTTTGTGTTTTTTTTTTGTTTGTTTCTCGTTTTAAGTAAATCTTTTTCTTTAATATTCATTTGTTTATATACAGTACGAGTGCACTAGCTCGACGTCATATCAATAACCATCCGTCCTTCATCCGTACTAAACACAACAAAAAAAAAAGTTAGTACATAGGGCAAGCCACAATGATTTTAAACACAACATATGATGGGGTCTAAAATGTGTCCTATAGCAGCACATAATTAGTGATTGTGCATGTCCATATAAGGTAATACTGGTGAATATTTTAATGATAATCAAATAATATATTTTTCTTTCATCGTACATGAAATCTAAATTGTCAGCTACACCTGCACAAATACGACTAATAATAGTCCATGTCTATATGTTATGGTAATAATAACATAATAATGACATAATAAATCATGTAATAATTACCAGACATATTTCGCCTTCATAGTATTCACTACCCGGGGAAGGGGAACTGCTTAAAGTGCTGAGTGAATATATGAAAACATATATTTGGGGAAACCACAAGATTATGGGGGAAGATGTAAATCTTTAATGATGCTGATGTTGACATTCGATGTTGCGACCATTGCAGAGGTAGTTGTTGACTATGAGTAGGCTAAGACCGCTGTAAACTGATTATGTGGCTGTTGACTAGAATACCCGGGTGTGGGGTGTCTGGTCTATGCTGCTGTCTGAGTCATTTGCGTTTCATGGGGATCTCAGATAAAATTCAAGAGATGTCCAAGTGACCAGGAAGTCATGTAAAGCGATCGAGATGGCCCCTATAAATTATGGAGGCTTCTCAGCCATTCTGCGTGCACTACTATACGGTATCTAACATTGATATTAAGGTATACTGCAATACATGTGGCCCCGGGATGTGGCCTCGTTCAAGTATCACCCTCCTCTTTTTCCTGTATAGATAGTCAATATTATGTTACACTCCTATACATCGTTCTTTCTCTTAGATCGCAATCCCAACATAGGTTTTGCCGCTCAATTGTAACGTTTTCTCGGTTTCGAATTCTTATCATTATTGCCATCCGAATTGTGATTCAATTTGTTATTTTTGCAATCCACCTTTTTTTTCCCTAAAAAAGTGAACAATACATGAAGTATAAATCAAAATAGAATGTGAGTATACGGCTATTTGTACTTAGTGCAAAGGCTTTACCTGATGTATTACGAGAAGCGCATTATATGAAAAGATTCAAGTTTTCAAGACTATATGAAAATACAGAAAAATGTCCTCCACTGGCAAGAACATACAGAAGAATGACAGAAAATGACAAAAACCACAAAAAAACACAACAGAGCATTGGAACAACAAATGTACATACAGAAAATACAGGAGGGAGAGAAATAACCTCCCGAGGTCCTTAAGAAATCAGAGCATTGCACACTACCAGCAATACTGTTGAGAGGGTTATTAAATTTCGTTAAATACACGCATGAGTGGTACACCTTTAGTCAAATTTCTTTTATATTAATATGCAAATCAGGGACGGACATCTTGTATTTTCAATTCAGCCCTCCTGATCTGATCTAAGCAATTCACTGTAAAAACAAAGGCGTATTATGCCGGACGTAGGCCTACATGCTAATTATGCAAATCAAAACAATTCCTCAAGGTTACCGCAACCAAGCTAATTGTTCTTCAATATTCATCTGGAAAGCCCCCGTCTTATTTGGAATCAGCAGGAATCGGGCAGAACAAGTCGGAATGAAAATGTTTCCAAATTCGAGCCACAGTCGGGAGGGAATTTTGAATTGACCTAAATACGTAAAAATGCCGTTCGAATACTTAGAATGTCCTTCGAACCCATCTCGCAAGATTCTTGCACATTCCGGGTTTATTGGCTCTCGAATGCAGCTCGATTGTAGTCGGAACTCAGTAAGAATATTTGGAATGCAGTCAGAGTGCTGTTGGACTGCACTTCGAATGCCGTTCGATATTTTTCCAGTTCGAATGCACCTCGAAAGTCCTATAGCTCCTTCAAGTTCAACTCAGAATTAAGCAATCTATAGAATTTATTATGTAGTCGATCCCACACACAACAACCCAACAATTGACAATCGTATGGTCCCTGCACGAACAATTTTGGACGACCCGTCGAGCAAAATTAACCCCTAGCTCGAAATATAACGATCAAGTTTTTTTACTGGTGAAAAATCAGAGAAAGAGAACAGACGAACAGAGAGAGAGAGAGAGAGAGAGAGAGAGAGAGAGACGAGGGGGGGGAGAGAGAAGGAAAGAGAGAGAGAGAGAGAGAAAGAGCTGGAGAGGGATGGAGAGGGGGGGGGGGCTTGTCTTAATACATGTATACACTGTACTACGTACTACACTGTACTACACTAGTTACTACGTACGTACGTGATAATACTACGTACGTACGTGATAATACTACGTACGTACGTGATAATACTAGATAATACTACGTACGTACGTGATAATACTACGTACGTACGTGATAATACTAGTTACTACGTACGTACGTAATAATACTACGTACGTACGTGATAATACTACGTACGTACGTGATAATACCACGTACGTACGTACGTAATATTTTTTTTTTTTTTTCGTTGTCGAAAATGTCCGGTTTGGGGCTTCGTACAAAACATTCGGGCCGGACACAAGAATGCATCCGCCAATATTCGGAATGCACTCAGAATGCAGTCAGAATGCACTTCGAATATCTAGGAAAGTGCCAAGAATTTTCATTCCGACGACATTCCGGCTCATTCCGCCTCTAGTGTGACTAGGGTAGAACATGGCTCCATCAAAACACATTGTACTTATGAACGAACATAACTGGTGACTGGTGTTGACAATTTCTACACGAAAAACCAGGGAGTTACTCCCCCGGGGTTATTCCCTGGTAAGAGCTCTGCAAAACCCACTGGAGTGGCGAAACCTGGTGTACGTCATCTGTTGCATTGTATGGCCGCAGAGGACTGACCCTTTCCGTGTGTGCACGTATGAGCGGAATCGAACGTTCCCGCCACTTGGCGGGAGAGATTTGAAGCTGCGCGCTTTGCATGCTATGCCGACTTGCGCCATTCATTCAACATAAACACCGCTCAGCTGCGAGATACGTGCGATGTACGTACGCATGTTGGAACTTGCAATTCATTTGAAGCGCGAGTGTTGCTAACTGTGATCCGACATTGTCTTTGCCTTTAGTTCAACAAGTCCCAACGTTACGATTTGTGAACTGTGAATCATTTTATTGTCGCCATGAATAATCTGTTAACTGGGTCTGCCATTGAGGTAAGTTTAGAGGTTATTCTATGCTTAGACGGAAGTAACCGTCTCATTTTGGGGGGCATTCATTTATCGCAAGTGGGGTCCAGTCTCAGTGTCACTGTCAGTGTCAGTGTGTTGTTTACATGAGCAGTGCAGTGGAGGGCTAACTGTTTCACTGTGACTGTTGTTAATTTGTTTGACATTGACAAAGTGATCGTAGTTTTGCACCTTTCTGGTTGGTCTTGGCTTGGCCATGGTCTGCGTTAATAGCTAGGCAGATGCAGACTCGACTGTAGATTGAAAAATCAGTCTCTGTAGGACTTAGGATCCAAAGGTCAGCTGGCTGCATGTAGCGGCCATGCACGCGCATTTTCACTTGGAAGGCGTTGAGATGACATCATTTAAACATGTATACATACAGCATGATGCTGCGTTTATGAAACATGATAAATCAGAAGCGGCGATCGTAAACACACCATTTTGCACCAGCTACAATTACAAACTCCACAGGCCGTGTGTACGAAGTATGGCGAAACGGACCAAAACTTAAATTACTTGCAACAAACCCATTATTCATTAATCAAAATCAAATCAATCACAGGTCGTCTTCCTTACATCACTCTAGATATAATATGCAAGAAACACTCAAAAAAAATAATTGTTTACTCACAATTTGAAGTAGTTTTTGGAATCGAAGGTCCAAAGACCAAAGGTCCCAGGTCCCTAATATTTCACTGAAGTGAAGTTGCTCAAAATCTTTGTTGCTCACTCACTTCAGGGTTTGAGATAAGATAGTGCTTCATTAATAGATCAGCGAAAGCACTGGCGAAAGCATGTTTTGGATACACATAGCTTTGAACACAATGATCCCTTGCGAAGTATTCTTGCTAAAATGCCGTAAGAATTTAATTTCGCTATTTTAAATTATGAGGCAAAATAAAAAATAGGACCATCCAAATATTATTTGCAATTTAACAATGAACTACACACGTGTCCTGTTATATATGCTATCATCTCAGAAAACCAATGAGCACTAACACGTCTTACGTGAGTAATAACTCAAAGAGATTTGAATAAAGGCTATGCCCACTGCGAATTTCTTTTTGTATGCTAATAAAGCTCATTTTACATATCAGCGCAGCGAAAAGTGCACGGGCCGAGGAGGCTGCTCGGAACTTAAAATATTGGATTTTCGCGAAATTAATTAGTAACTTGCCACAATTTCCACTTATTAAGTAGCCTTTTATTATCTTCGTCTGTTAGCTGGCATCAGTTAATATCCGGAAGACGTATAAACGTAGTTTGTGCATGTATGTACTCTAAATATCAAAAGGCTATGGACCTCAACATGTGTATATATACAGCAAGTATATTACACATGTAACAGGTATGCCATTTTGTGCATTTTTTAAACAACATTTTGAAATGGCGTTTATATGAAAATGAGCATGAACACAATCGCCTTTTTAACTAAACATGTGTCAAAGCGCTGATTTTGGCCCCAAAAATTTGAGCATAAATGCACCCTTTACTGTAAGGCTAAGCTAAGCCTACGGCTGCCCACCGGGAATGATATGATCCAATCAGTCGTACAACTCTGTGACCAACTTAATTGCAGGACCCGGTCATTGGATTTGCAAGTGCAAGAAGGGGATGTCATATTTGTAACATTTTTTGAATGGGCTTCGGATGTCAACATCAACCAGGTGAGAAGGTCGCTAGTCAGACATTGCCTTATGGCAAAGTCAGTGTCTGGTACTCTTACTGAGAGTTACCCACTCATTGCAACTTGGTCTGCCCACATTAATAGAGACACTCCTCTTGATGATGCGCACATCAAACTCTGTAGTCCAAAGCTGCAGAAACAATCTTCTCGAAGTCTAAAGCTGCAGAAACAATCTTCCCGAAGTCTTCAAATATAAATTTGTTAATCTATCTCCTGCATATATATTGATGGCTTTTGCCATAAAAACTTGATATATAAATCTCTATTAATGTCTGCCTTTTTATTTCCTTCTTATGAACAGGCAATATTCCGAGGGGACACAGTCACTAGCCCCGTTCTGCAACTTCTGGTAAGAATCACCATTTTACTCCCATTTCTCCATTTTTGTCTCGCCCACCGGAGGTGAAGGCGAGACTAAGGGATCCAAATGGCGTCCGTCCGTCGTCCGTCCGTTGTCCGTCCGTCGACCGTCCGTCGTCCGTCCGTCGTCCGTCCGTCGTCCGTCGTCCGTCACAAATGTTAAAGTTTACCTGCAAGACTCTCTTATGATCCATAACTTCACATTGGTTGCTTGGATTACAACCTAACTTGGGTCATAGATGCACTGGGGGTACCTTCATGTTATGGTGGTGTTGGAGGTCACAGGATAAGGTCAAAGGTCATTTGAGGTCATACGTTAAAATTTACCTGCAAGACTCTCTTTTGACAAATAACTTCACATAGGTTGCTTGGATCACAACCTAACTTGGGTCATAGATGCACTGGGGGTACCTTCATGTTATGGTGCTGTTGGAGGTCACAGGATAAGGTCAAAGGTCATTTGAGGTCATACGTTAAAGTTTACCTGCAAGACTCTCTTTTGACAAATAACTTCACATGGGTTGCTTGGATTACAACCTAACTTGGGTCATAGATGCACTGGGGGTACCTTCATGTTATGGTACCGTTGGAGGTCACAGGATAAGGTCAAAGGTCATTTGAGGTCATACGTTAAAGTTTACCTGCAAGACTCTCTTTTGACAAATAACTTCCCATGGGTTGCTTGGATTACAACCTAACTTGGGTCATAGATGCACTGGGGGTACCTACATGTTATGGTGCTGTTGGAGGTCACAGGATAAGGTCAAAGGTCATTTGAGGTCATACGTTAAAGTTTACCTGCAAGACTCTCTTTTGACAAATAACTTCACATAGGTTGCTTGGATTACAACCTAACTTGGGTCATAGATGCACTGGGGGTACCTTCATGTTATGGTACCGTTGGAGGTCACAGGATAAGGTCAAAGGTCATTTGAGGTCATACGTTAAAGTTTACTTGCAAGACTCTCTTATCACACATAACTCATCACATGTTGCTACAATGGCAATCACACTTGGATGATGGATGCACTGGGGGCACCTGCATGTTATTGTGCTGTAAGAGGTCACATGATAAGGTCAAAGGTCATTTGAGGTCATACATTAAAGTTTACTTGCAAGACTTTTGGTGAAGGCTTCCTAACTTGTGCACAGAATTGTGTGAGCATGTGTGAGCATTACTGATGTAGATTTAGGCAAACATTACTCATGCACATTTATGCAAATTTATTCAAAGTCACTATTTTGCACCTGATTTTGATGTTGTCTGTTTAAAGTTGCTTATTTGTTTGTTTCAGTTTTCTTTTGCGTAGCAACGGAGATCGCGATATTTCTGGTTATTTTCGCAAGTGGGCGAGACACAATATTGCTAATGCCTTGTTTTTATTTTACTGGTATTTAAGCATTTACAATTCATCTATTTTTGCGCAACTATTGATTTTCTACTGCATCATCATGAAAGCAGCAATTGGTCTACTTTGGAAAGTTAGATTATATGAGAACATGCACAGTGACACTTGAATTTGTTTTTGTGAATGGAGGATCAGACCGAACCCTCAAACACAAATACATTTGTGATTGAGATTAGTAAAGGTCAAAGCAGGCTGCTAATTTTTGTTTCAGCCAAGAATATCCCCTGCTTTCATTATTGATATGAAAATGAAGGTACACAAATATTTTTCTCCTATTCTTTTTTTGTGAAGTTCTTAGGAGCTTATTTCTTGATGCCCTGAATACTTTAAGCACTGGTTGCCTGGTAACAGACTTGACCTACATTGTCCCTTTCTTATTTTGATCACCAGGCTTGCAAGAAGATGAATGCTGCCTCCGGTGGGAAGGCAGTGGACCGCTACAGATTGCTTCTCTCAGATGGAATCCATACCTGCACAGGTAGATATCTTGTCTCATTTTCCTCCTTCCTGCATGGACTTCTTGATATCTCAAATACCCCCTATCTTTCTCTGTCTGTCTGTCTGCCCCCCCCCCCCCCTCTCTCTCTCCCTCTCTCTCTGTCTGTCTCTGTATGTTTTTCTATCTCTGCCTTTCATTGCTTCTCTGTCTTTGTCTTTGTCTGTCTGTCTCTTTTTCTCTGTCCCTCTGTTCCTCTCTCTGTCTGTCTATCTATCTATCTGTCTGTCTGTCTGTCTCTCCCTCTTTCTTTCTCTTCTCTATCCTCTGTTTCTAGTTGATAATGTACATACACCATTTATGGTAAAAGCTAGCATAATTTTGAATGATTTGTTCCTGACATAAACCAATCATAATATTGCCATGATATTATGAGTGGTCGATGGAGACAAATATTTTGCTTTCTTTTATAATAGTGATAGACTGCACAAGTACAGTATGATTTTGAATGGTTTGTTTTGCTTTCTTCGCTGGTAGCCATGTTGGCCACTCAGCGGAACGAGATGGTGGTCAACGGAGAGCTGGATGTCAAGGCTGCCATTAGACTCAAGGACTTTTCCTGCAATCGCATTGCTAACGACAGGTATGATAGCTTCCAAAACTGAACTGAAGAGTGTGATACAAAAGAGCATTTTTATTCTTGTGTATGGCACTCCTAATGCTTGTGCGATACCATTTGTAAGCTAAAAAGCCGTCTGGGGTTAACCACGAGGGCCGGCGTCTCTCACCCCTTTTCGTCTACTCCATCAGATTTTCCCTCTGCTCTTAATCGAGAAGTGAAGGGGGTGGGGGGGGGATCCTTTAAAATGTGGATCTCCTAAGATACACAGGACCTCTATTTCAAAGGACAATCCACTTTAAAGTTTAGTTGGTTCTAATAAAAGTAGAAACCTGAAAGAAACTTAATTGAAGATTCGACAAAAATCTGTCAAAGAGTAAGAAATTTATGATCTTTAATTTGATTTTTTCACGTTGGTTGTATGTACTCGGTTCTCGGATCCCTCACAAAATTTGCATTTACACCTCTGTAATTCATTCTCTTCTTTAACCCTTTGTGTCCTAGGTAAACTGGTGCTCTATGGGATTTGTGTGCATTACTTGTGAAGAAAAAGCCCATATGGCACACAAAGGGTTGATACAATATTTCACCAGTTAGTGCAGTGCATAACATTCATTCCTGCATCATTCTTTCTTTCTTTCCCCGGTCTGCAGGAGGGTGATTGTAGTTCTGAACCTGGATGTGGTCAAAAAGGGCAGCGAGATTGGCATGAATATCGGCAACCCCACCCCCATGAACACCCCCGGCCAGGCCGCAGCCAAACCCGCCCCAGACCAGGGTATGTGCTGAACACCTCTTTTGTTGCATGGTTTTACCTTCTTAGTACCTGGCCCTCAAAACTCCATTGACCTATTACACACCTCTGTGCCAATAGTAATGAGAGGGTAAATCCATGTGAAAGTTTTCTGCATACTGGATCTTTAACATAGTTAGCTGCGGCTTTGCAGTTGTTACAAATCATAGGATACAAAAATAATAATTGCCCCCCCCCCCAAAAAAAAAAAAAAAAAAAAAAAAATGATAATAAAATAAATAAATAAATTAATAAAAAAAAAATAATAAAAAAATAAAATAATAATGATAATGATGATAATGATAACAATTAATAAAGTAGAAAAATATTTTGGTCCTGTAAATCTTCAATTTAAACCAACTGTCTCTTCCTGGCAAATTATGTTTCAATTGTATAGTTTTTATTAGATGGAACAGTTGCATCATTCAAACAGATATATCACAAAAAAACTAACAGATCAACTGTAACACATAATGCATAATTACCAAAAATACAAAGAGGATTATCAGCCATTTTCATTCACTGATGTCCGTTCAGGTCAGCAGAAACCTGACAGCACTGTGGCCTATCAACAGCAGCAGGGGGCCAAACCAACAAGCTACGGATCAGGAGGTCAGTTACCATAGCAACCAGTGACTGGTCACAATAAGCCAGTTCGTAGTTGCAAAGTGCGCATGAGCAGATTATTGATGGTACGAATTACATCGGGTCAATAGTACCACTCACAGATTTAAATGGAAATGCATTAGATAGTCAACCATGTTCATACCCATTATCATGTAGATACAAGAACTCTTGATCTCTGAGAAGGTAGTGAAAGAACGTTCCACCATGTGCACCTGCTTCTATTGTTGTTATGGGCACTCTGTAAAATGTCTTTACATCCATCACCCAACACAGCTTCATGAACAAATCCCAGTTGGCATTCTAGTAGTATTTGATTCATTAGATTGTTCGACCACGGTGGAACTACGAAGTGGCTTATTGTCTAATGGAAGAAATAGCTGGTGGTGATATTTTATGTGAATTAATTGACTGGTCATGTACACAAAACAACACGGAGTGTTTATATTTTTTTTTAACACATTATGGGGCTGCGTTCTTACTGTTCATATAATTGTGAATTGTGATTCAATCAAGTTTGTTCCATGGGAATGGAACCTTTAGGTGGAAAGGGTTCAATGCAGTTGATTGTGTCACATTTGCCAGCCAGTGATGAATGATTCCTCACAGAATATCATTCATTGGTATCTGCTGATCAAACAAATTCCTCGTTTCTGAGGTTGGTGTAATGTTATTTTCTTTGAGAGATGCTCCTAATCCACGTTATTCATCTGATCGACATCCTGTCACTGTGATGGATGAATTCATTGAATGTTTGCCGCTTATCTTACACCTTTGCACCTTTCCGGCTTCAGCACCTCCCTCCCGTTCTCCGATGACCAATGGGGGCAGCAAACAGGGCTCGTTCTATGGCCAGCCCAACGGCTCGATGGGGGGTAGCAACGTTTCCCCCAAGAAGGTTCAGCCGATCTCGAGCTTGACGCCCTATCAGAACAGGTGAGACGATCCCTATCTGTTGTTTCTCCCATCCAACTATAAACTGAAAGACAGGGTGTTCCTTTTGCAGGTCAAAAAATAGAATTTTGTAAAAACCATGGAACATGGAAGAAGATACTGAAGATACTGCTCCCAATAAATAGACCTGGAAAAATTTATCATGATCAGTAGATTGTGAGGTTTTGGACGGGTCAACTGACACCTTATAGCATCTAGACTTGGGGACTGCTTTGCGCTATGGTCCACTTATGTGTGCGTTCAATGGGAGAAATACTTCCAGTAAAATTCATCGTGCATTTAGAGGGACGATATGATTAGGAATATAGAATATGCTCGCTTTTTAGGTAGGGCCCAGGTGTCTTGGCTGGTCTTGGTTGCTTTTAGTACAGCCGCATCTCACAGTATTTAATTTTCCTTCCCCCGTCACCCACCCAGGTGGACCATCAAGGTGCGTGTAAATAACAAGACAGCGATACGGACCTGGAGCAATGCGCGGGGAGAGGGCAAGCTGTTCTCCATGGACTTAGGGGACCAGTCCGGAGAGATCCGCTGCACTGCCTTCAAGGAGATGGTAGACAAGTTCTACGACATGATTGAGATCGGGAAGGTAAACCTCCTAAACGCTTTGCTGCTTTTTTTTTTTTTTATTTACGGGGTGGGGGGAGGAGGGGGAGGAAAAGATTGGCTTCTCTTGTCTTCTCTGTGTGCATGACTGCATATATTTTTCTAGTTGTACTCTGTTTCTTGCAGTACTCTCAAGAATTATAGCATGGTGATGATTTGTAGTAATAAGGCTCATTTACCTCCTTTTTCTTTTTCTTTTTTTTTCTTCCTCTTCTTCCTCCTGTTTCTCATGTGATTCTCCCTCTTCCTCTTATCTCCATCCTCTTCCTCCTCTTCCTCCTCTTCCTCCTCGTCCTCCCCATCCTCCTCTTCCTCCTCCTGTTCCTCCCCTTCCTCCTGTTCCTCCTCTTCCACCTCTTCCTCCTCTTCCTCCTCTTCCTCCTCTTCTCTTCCTCCTCTTCCTCCTCCTGGTCCTCCTCTTCCTCCTCTTCCTCCTCTTCCTCCTCTTCCTCCTCTTCCTCCTCTTCCGCCTCCTCTTACTCCCCATCCTCCTCTTCCTCCCCCTGTTCCTCCCCTTCCTCCTCTTCCTCACCTTCCTCCTATTCCTCCTCTTTTCCTCCTCAAAAAACCCTCCCCTGTTGAGAGCTTTGAGTATATTGTTGTTTTCACACATTTTTGCGGAATATTAAACATTCCTAGAAGCATACATTGTACTCTATTCATAACATTGGCCAGCCAGTGATGAATGATTTCTTACAGAGTATCATTTATTGGTATCTGCCGATCAAATGAATTCCTCGTTTCTGACTTTGGTCTAATATCAGATTCTTTTCCAATTGGGAAATTGTCCTCCTTAAAGTCACAATATATGAGCTCAACAACAATAAAATTGTGGTAGTAATATCGCTAGAGTAGTAATCTGTTGTCTCACGATAAGGCAAACTGGCCTTATCGTAAAACAATAAAATATGTGATTACTGCTTGAACAAATTTGCTCCTTAAAAATGCAATTTTTATGGTGGCAAGATTAGCATTTCTTTGTAACTGTTAATTTGCATGTATCTTCCACGTGTACTGAGTTTTCTGCGGCAAGTTGAAGCCCTCCAACCACTAGTACACATCCATCAACAACAACTATGAGCTCACTTTCAATATTATGATGTATATGTTTGAAAAATACTTTGAAGTACACTATTTCTGGGGGCAATATCAGCATTTCTCTGTGCATTTATCCTGCTAGGTGTACTACATTTCCCGAGGTACTCTCAAGCCGGCCAACCGCCAGTACACATCCATCAACAATGACTACGAGCTCACCTTCAACAACGACACCCAGATGGAGCCCTGCATGGAGGAGGACGGGTCCATCCCCGCCATCCATTTTGACTTCAGGAGCATCTCTCAGCTGGAGGAGACCCCAGAAGACTCAATGATTGGTGAGTGATGTTGGGGAAGTGTCGCCCCCGTGAAGAATATAAGAGCCCATGTGAAAGATTGTGATAGATTCTGAAAGGTTTCTTATTTGCTTCTTTTTTCTCTGCCTCCTCCTGTTCCTCCTGTCGTCCTTATCTTCCTCCTCCTTCTCTTCCTCCTCCTCTTCCTCCCCCTCTCCCTGCTCCTTCTCTTCCTCCCCCTCTTTCTCCTCTTCTTCCTACTCTTTCTCCTCCTCTTCCTGATTCTTTTCCTCTTCTTTCTCTTCTTCTTGCTCTTTCTTCTATTTCTCCTCTTCCTCCCCTTCCTCCTCTTTCTCCTCCTCTTCCCCCTCTTCTTTTCCTCTTTCTCTTCCTCTTTCTCTTCCTCCTCTTCCTCCTCTACCTCTTCCTCCTCTATTCTTCCTTCTGGAGAAGAGCGCAGAAGACAGCATGACATATCTATACGTTAGCAGACTCTATCCATATTCGTAACCTGAAGCTTGCACTAAGCTTTTGGACTTGGGCTTTAAGAAAATTGAAGGAAGAAGGAAATAACTGTAGTTGTTAATCATTAAAAATAGGAGAAAACCTATCTCTGTAGAAATATGTTGAATCAACCCGCTCTTTTTCTTCCAGACGTGATCGGTGTGTGCAAGAGCGTGAGCGACATCCAGTCGATCACCATCAAGTCGTCTAACCGAGAGGTCAACAAGCGGTCATTGCAGCTGGTGGATGACTCACAGAAGGAGGTCTCCCTCACCCTCTGGGGCAAGGAGGTATGCCACCCCCCTACCGTAAATGGTTTCACCCCAACCCTGGAGAATAGACAGTGGGGTGAATCTTTATTTGATCATAGATAGATACACACAAAATTGAGCCCAAATGCGATTGCATTTAACATTGGTAGCACAATGAGCTGTATGTCAATGAACCAAATCATGTAAACTGATTTTGAAGGTCAGTGTCTTCCACCCTCCCCCCTCCATCCCCAACCCCCATCCTCTAAATGGCTTCACCCCCACCCTGGAGCATAGATAGTGATGTGAAGCTATCATGGAGCATTGCTACACATACCCCACCTCAGCCTAAATGCAATGGCAAGAAGGTCAGTGCCATACACCCCCCTTTCCCGTCCCCCACCCCACAATAGCTTTACCCCACCCTAAAGTATAGATAGTGGTATAGAGCTGTCAAGGAGCATTGCTACACAACTAGCCTTTCGACCAAAATACAAAGCCTTTAAACAATGTTAGCACAATAGGTCCACCAACCAGTGAATAGAGTGTCACATCTGTGGGATTGGTTTTCCCTTGAATATAGTAACTTAATCTTTCCTTATCAACATCGCGATAGTTCTCCCCCAAATGTGCAGACATGACCTACCTCAGTTAACTGTTATGAGAGATTAGAAATTACAAGATGTAAGGTTTTCCCCCAAATGTGCAAACATGACCTACCTCAGTCAACTGTCATAAGAGATTAGAAATTACAAGATGTAAGGTTCTCCCCAAATATGCAAACATGAGCTTCCTTAGCCAACCATCATGATATATTTGAAGTTGCAAGATGGTATGTCACTCAATATGATGTTTGAATGTATTTGGAAGCACTAAATTTCTCTTGTGGTATAATGCACATTGTTTGTTTCATGATGTCAGGCTTGAAAAAAAAAAAAAAAACACAAAATATGTTTTACCCCCCCCCATCCTTTCTGACATATGTCATGGTTCTTCTTTCAGGCTGAGGAGTTTGATGGTACGGCCAACCCCGTGGTTGCAGTGAAGGGGGCCCGGCTGTCTGGCTTCGGGGGCCGGTCTCTGTCGGTCCTTCAGTCCAGCATCTTCCAGGTCAACCCAGATATCCCCCGGGCACACCACCTCAAAGGATGGTGAGATCATCTTTATTTCTGCCCTTCTCTCCCTCTGCTTCTTCCTGCTCCTCTTTTTCTCCTCTTCCCTTTCCTCCTCCTGTTCCTCTTCTGTGCTTTGTGTTCCCCAGTTGCTTATTCTATGTCCTTCTCTTGCTCTCCTTCCTGTTCCTTATTTACTTCTTCATCACCCTCCTCTTCTTCTTCTTCCTCCTTCTCTTTCCTTCTCTTGTTTCTTTTTCTCTTCTTCTATTTGTTTATTCTTCCTCCTCTTATTCTTCTTCCCCCTCCTCTTCATCCTCTTCCTCCTTTTTCTTCCTCCGTTTTCTTCCTCTTCCTCCTTTTTTTCTTCTTCTCGTCATTTGTTTATTCTTCCTCCTTTTCTTCCTCCTCTTCCTCTTTGTAAATGAGAAAGAACATTTTTGTTAGATTTTTCTTACAAAGTACAATAAAATTGTTGAATTGTTTGGAAATGTCTTTGTGAAATCAGATTTCTTCACTCTAAAGAGTATGATTAGTTTCAAAATTGTGTTTTATTATTATTATTTATTTATTTATTTATTTTTTTTTTTGGGGGGGGGGGACGAATGTTGTCATCACTGCTCTAATCCCTACTCTTAATCCTAATCCCCATGCTAATCCAGGTTTGACAGCGAGGGCTACTCTCAGGAGTCGCAGTCCATCTCGACCAGGCAGGGCTCGGGAGGCGGAGGCTCCAACACCAACTGGCTGACCTTCCACGATGTCCATGCCAAGAACCTCGGCCAGGGAGAGAAGGTGAGAGTCAAATTTTTATCTCAAGATGACAAATTTCCAGATATAGGTACAATATATGAGTATGATTTTATATGTTGCATTCAAACAAATTTCCACGCATGAACCTTTGCCAGGCGGAGAAGGTGAGGACCAGACTGTTATCTCAACAAGATGACAAAGTAAGAGCTGAATTTTCGACATAAGTTCATATTCTCCATCAGTATGATTTTATATTATATTCATAAGCATATGTGACTTAAATAAATGTGTGTTTGTTCTTGTAGTTTGTTACAAAATATCACTACAGTGGGATAGATTTCAAAGTTATCCTATTCTGTGTCATTCTTTTCTCATTTTACTATTTTTGAGCTTTCAACTTGATTTAAGTATTTTTGGTTATTTCCTTGTAGCCTGACTACTTCACAGTAAAGGGAACTATCCTGTTTGTCCGCAAAGAGAACTGCATGTACATGGTAAGCCATCTTCTCAATGTCATTTTAAGCGTCATTATTGGTAGTTGAATGCATGTATTCGTTTCTGTGTACCCTGATGTTGAGGACTTGTGTGGCTACCATTTTGTAACAATATGGATATCCTATCTGGCTTCGTAAATGTAGTCAAGCTATCAAGCTTTCCAGATGTCTGTCGTTTTTCCCTGTTTATCTGTTATGCATTGAAAGAAGTGATTATATTAAGCGTGGATGTCTCTCATCTTGAGCAAATGTGGGCTAATATATATATATCCATATATCTAAGTGTATTATGTATTGAAATGTTTACATTTGAAATTTAATCCTTACATTACCAGGCCTTGAAAACCTCATTGGCTTACTACACATCATCATGCTAACGGTAATGAGAGAGTTAACCTTTACATTATCAGGCTTTGAAAACATCATTGGCTTCCTACACATCTTCATGCTAATGGTAATGACAGAGTTAAATGTATCCCGACTATTTGTTCAATTGTCCAGGCGTGCCCGTCTACAGAGTGCAACAAGAAGGTATCTGAGAACGGGGACGGGTCTTACCGCTGCGAGAAGTGCGCCAAGGACTACCCAGGCTTCAAATACAGGCTGCTCCTGTCGGTAAGTATGGAGCACGGAGAGAAGAAGGAACATGATTAAAAAGGGATAGTTCACCCTGAAATTATGTTTGTTTCAATAAAAGCAGACACACAAAAAAACAACATTAATGAAGGCTTGAGGAAAATCGGTCAAAGGTGCAAAAGTTATTTGATTTTGTGACGTCATGTGCGAGGTGCTCTCCCATATGTTGTGAACAATTTTGGGGGGAGATGTCCATTTTCTCAAAAGGATATTTACAGTTTCACATGTGCATTTGATATATCATTAGACACATGTTTTTACACACATATCAGTATTATATGAATAAAATGTGTTCCTTCATCAAAGAACATAAAGGCAATTTATGGAAAAAGTAGTACACAACCTATGGGAGAGCACCTTGAACGCGATGTCACAACATCAAAACTTTAAAATCAAACAACTTTCATTTCATTTGACCAATTTTCGTCAAACTGATATGTTTCTTTCAATTGTCTCATTTTATTGGAACCAAAATAATTTTAGGGTGAACTATCCCTTTAAACTACAAGGTAGATCACGGAACACCAGATGAGACCTTGGCAGAAAATCTCAGACTGCCAAATCTTGGAAAACATGAATGTCTCAATATCAAAAGCTGCACAAATTTGAACAGATATTTGTAGGTACTTATGTATTTTCTTGTTACCTTTAAGAAGTGCAGTTAATAACAGTGAAACCTGTATACAAAGACTGCTTTGGGGGTCCAGAGATATGGTCTCTTAAGCAGGTGGTCTGTAAGTAACTTTTCTTTCCAACTTTCAATGCAAAACATTGTTCAAGGGAAACATTGACAGGTGGTCACTGTTTTACACTTTTATTACCATTGGTGCATGACATGTGTAATAACCTAATATGGCTTTCCCAGGGGGGGTGTTTCACCAAGCTGTTCGTAAGCTACGAACGACTTTACGAACGACTGGTGATCCCTTCTTATGCTAAATGCGATACCACACTTTGTTCCTGTTTTAACTTATTGGGAGTTAATTTCCAACAATCATATTAAAATTTGACAAATCATAAGCTTTATATTCAGACACTTGTTAACAAGAATTTTCTTTTTTTTAACATCAGATTTGAACTTAAGCTGATGAGAATCAAAATCTTTAAGAATGTGATTAAGCGCAAGAAGGGATCACCAGTCGTTCGTAGCTTACAAACAGCTTAGTGAAACACCTCCTGGCCTGTTACTGAGAGGGTTAAAAGCTCTTTCATGCAGACATTTTTCAGAAAGCCAAACTTCATCTTTCATTGCCAGCGTGAGTAGTTTCAATTATGTGACGCTGTGTGATTGGCTCATCTTACCTACAGGCCAATGTGGCAGACTCCACAGACAACCAATGGGTGACCTGCTTCCAGGACACCGCGGAGCAGATGCTGGGGCACACTGCCGATGAGCTGGGGACCCTCAAGGACCAGGTGAGATGCAGAAAAAGAAGGGGGGGGGGGAGGAGGAGAAGGGAAGAAGAAGGAAGAAACTAGAAGCAGGGGCTGACTCATTGTGAATAATGCAGCACTATAGACTTCTCGTGGATAGATAGAAAGATAGATAGATAGATAGATAGATAGATCAAAAGATCAGAAGACAGATAGTGAGAGATGGATCTATAGATGGACAGATAAGCAGATACATAGATATATGTCTATATAGATAGATCAAAAGACAGATAGAAAGATATGTAGATGGATAAATAAATGGATAGATAGACATAGTATAGATAGATAGAAGGATAAATAGATATACATATAGAAAGATCAAAAGATGAATATATAGAGAGAAAGATACGTAGATAGGTTAATAAATGGATAGAAAAAAGGATAAATAGATATGCATATAGATAGATCAAAAGATGGATTTAAAGAGAGAAAGATATGTAGATGGATAAATAAATTGATAAACATAGTATAGATAGATAGATAGAAGGATAGATAGATATGCATATAGATAGATCAAAAGACGGATGTAAAGAGAGAGAAAGATATGTAGGTAGGTAAATAAATGGATAGATAGATAGATAGAAGGATAGATAGATATGCATATAAATAGATCAAAAGACGGATGAAAAGAGAGAGATATGTTGATGGGTAAATGAATGGATAGATAGAAGGATTAATATAGATAAATATGCACATAGATAGATCAAAAGACGGATACAGAGAAAGATGTGTAGATGGAATACTAAATGGGTATGTAAATAGAAGGATGAATAGACAGGTAGATAGACAGATGGATCAATGAATGTACAGATAGGCCAGAAAGATGGATGTGTGAATAGACAGATACATTAGCACATGGGAACTCACCAGCTGAATGGCGTGATAATACGTTAACATGAACAAAAACATAACTAGCATATTTTCAACATTAACGTTAGAAAATATGGTTAAACAATAGAATTAATATGACAAAATAAAATGATATTCTCAAATTTAAAATATTTCCAACTACTATTAGAGTGTACACAGCACAACTGCTCCAGAAGTGCTGGATTCTGCATACCAATGAGCAAATTTGCATAATTTATGCGCAATTCACCATTTCCTTCATCATAGCAACTACTGCATACTCAGGACCAAAATTTGATTTTTTCCCTTTTGTAAATGTGGTGCTCTGACTCATCAATGTAACAAGGCTAGCAAAAAAAAATGATTCCTTGAAATTTCATGGAAAAAAACATAAAATTCACCTACTAACCATGAACAAATGTAATACAATTGTGGCAATAGTATAAGTACAGGTAGACATTGGAGAGAGGTCACTCAGATGACTTGTTATCCAAGCCACCCACAGAGAACACTGTTTCTCCACCACTCGCTTGGGGGAAAGTCCCTGGACACTGGGCAGAGAGTGCCGCATGCTCCCATTGGCATGTCTGTTTAGTTTGCAATCCTCCATTGGAAAGGGCTGAGATGCTGTCTATGGCTGAGCCTGAGGAGAAACTAGGCAATTGTCGAAGCACAGTCATACAGGTCGCCACAATTGTGGTCTGAACACAACAGGGCTCATCCTCTGAGTATGCAATTTTTTAAATTTAAAACTATTATGAAATATCCATATTTTGTAGATTCAACAAAAATATCAAGAATTACAACAAATACTTATATATGATATATAAGCAAACCAAAATATGTTTCAAGTACATCCCTCCCTGCGGATTTTGTTATTGTGATTCAATTGTGATTCAATCAAACTTGGTTCTTGGTACTTGAGAAATAGTGATAAATAGTGATACAATGATATGACAGGATGATGGAGTAAGTGTACTTTGGGTCAGATAGGTCAAGGGTCAAGGTCAAAATTTAAAATGTTTCCATTTATGTGACAACTTGTTAAATATTTGAACAATTTGGTACGACGATGATATATGACAAAGTATTTACTACCATGCTCTTTTCTTCCACATTTGTAAGCTCAAGATGCAAATCTTCACATTTTTTATTGAAAGTCACTAATGTATTTCTGTTTAGAACTGGCACAGCTAGTTTAACTCTTTACATTTTTTTCCACCATTAATGCACACAAATGCCACAGATAATTAGCCTGTCTGCCATACAAAGGGTTAAACAATTCTTATTTCATCTTCCTCCTTCTCAGGGTGAGGACACAGAGAAGCAGTTCAACCAGATCTTCCAAGACGCCTGCTTCAATGACTACATGTTCCGCATGAGAATCAAGATGGAGACCTACAATGTAAGTCAGTAGGGTTTGTGATGTTGTCAGAGGGTGTGGCTTATTAGGTCGATTCATAGGTTCTCCATGATCAGAATGCGCACAGGGGTTTTACCCTGTAGCTGACGGATGTAAAGACATTTGACACTAATGACACAGAAATATTTCAACTAATGTTTAATAAAAATTTGACAATAAAGAAGTAATAGTCAATTGAAGTTAAGGCACTTTTTAATTTGGCAATGCGTACCCGTGAAGGACACAGCATAAAAGAATTGGTAATGTTACTGATTTAATTTTAATACATGAAACAAACCGCTTAACTGAACCAATCTATCATCACAGCAGTGATCCACATAGATAAATGAAACCTAACAATACACAAATCATGACTCTCTCTGTACATTAGAAATAGGGGATTGGACTTTTGACCGATGCAGATAAATCGTAACTCTTTTTTAAACGGAGAGCCCCAATTGGAGTAAGTTTGAGGAAATCTGACAAGAAGAAAATAAATAACTTTCCTTCTATTGACACCATTTGGCTTTCTGGATCCGGGGGGTGTTTCACCAAGCTGTTCGTAAGTTTCGAATGACTTTACGAACGTCTGGTGATCCCTTCTTGTGCTAAATCATATTCTCATTGAACAAAGTGTCGTATCACATTTAGCACAAGAAGGGATCACCAGTCGTTCGTAAAGTCGTTCGTAACTTACGAACAGCTTGGTGAAACACCCTACTGACCTGATTTTGATAATAGTCATGTTTACATTCGTTCTTTTGTCTTGACTTGCGTAGGAGGAGGCCCGTCTGAAATGCACCTGTGTCAGCGCCCAGCGGCTGAACGTCAAGGAGTACACTACCAAGCTCATCAACGACATCAGGCACATGGCCGCTGCTTAGCTCCAGGGGCGTTGTGGGTAGGAGACTAGAATGAGGGATTGTGGGTATGAGTTTTGGAATGCATTGTGGGAGGAGTGTGGGGATGCATTGTGGGTAACAGACTGGAATGAAGGATTGTGTGTAGGAGTTTGGGAATGCATTGTGGGAGGAGTGGGGATGCATTGCGGGTAACATACTGGAATGAGGCACCATGGGCATGGGGTGGGAATAGAGAATTGTGGGTAAAAATGCTCATGTTTTTCTGTGAGTTTTGTCAGGGGTGGGAACAGATATATGTATACATGATTTGCAGAAGTCTTGACAAGTTCTTGAAGTTGAAAAGAAAGTCCACCGTGAAAGCCTTTGAAGATACCTTCTCATTTTCCTTCAAATCATTGGAGAGTTCACGAATTTACATAAAAGTACTTGAATTATGTATTACCATATGTATATTATTTCATGCACTAAAATTTGTGTTCTGTTAAGAAAAACATGGAAGTTTGAGCTTGATTTAGGAAACACATGATTTTCACAATGTTGTTTTAGTATGGACAGCTTTATTTCTTGGGGGAAAAATGTGATAGAGATCATCTTTTTATCATAACATGGTATACAATGCCAATACGACTTGATACATATTTACCTGTGCCAAACTGATCACTAGCTTGTACCTGCAAACTTTTGGCCATTGAATGTGTATTTATGTAGTGTACTCCACCTGTTTATGTGTACATGTATTTCATTATCTTTTCTGATCAGTGATGTTCATGCTATAAAGGAACCAAATGATATGTCCAAATTATTGGGTTTGCATGGTCGTTAAGTATGCATTCAGGTTTGTTTTGTGATTGACATAAAACATAATTTCTACCTATTAAATGTAACAAAATGTGGTGTGCCTCCAGTGGAAAGTAGATCATGTGTTTAAGTTGAAACAAGGTCTCATTCTTTCTGCAGAACAAATCTAAAAGAAAGAAAAATACTTTATTTATTGCAATTAGATGTGGTATGACTGTGCCTTTTAAGGGTATAAGCTTAATCCTAGAAAAGAATGATTGTGAAGATTGACATGAAAAAGTAATGTCTGTACATACAGTGTAAGGAATGTGTAAAGAAAAGTCTGTTAACAAGCGTATAACCAGTCACATGGGGTGATTGATTACATTATAAAGAAAAGTGTTAAGAACCACTTTCTCTCTGCTTGATGTATAGCAGAGTTTTCTTGTAGAAATTCAACCTTTTCTCCTTGTGAATTAAAAAAAAAATCAACTTTTTCAAGAAATACTCAATTTTTTAGTCTGCTTTGTGAATGATGTAGCATTTGGTGTTGATGTGTTTCTTACTTGATTTGGTTTGATTTGATTTATTTTCTGACTGATATGCAATATATGAAATGAGCATGTAATGCTTATCCACGTATCAATCCGTACAAAGTGTGAATATTCTAACATTAATGGAATAAAAGTGGATGAAATGCAAAGAAAGGGCTATTAATGATAAGACAGAGATTAATGGATTGAAAGACATTCATGTAATTACATGTACAGTGCAATAGATCAAACAAAATGGAGGAAAATCAAACAAAGTTTTTACATAATGTGCATGGAATGGAAGCCCTTTATGTAATTACAATGAATCAAACAAAATGGATTAAGATCAAAAAGAAAGTTTTTACATAGTAAGCCAAGGCTGGATGGTACGAAAATCCTGTTGATAGAAGTGAACAGGAAAAAGAGAAGGAAGAGGCATTTGTATTACTCCAATTACTTTATACATGTACTACATGTATAAATATTTCAACATGAGAACAGCTTTGAAGGCAACAATGTTGTCATAGAAAGTCATGGAGGACATCAATACAATAATACAGATCTGTTTGTAAATGCCAATGGAAAATACTTCATTCCTTTAGGGAAATGCTAAATGAAATAATTCTCACTATCAATTATTTTGTCTACATAAAGGTATACACCTGTAGTTATATTTATATGGTTATCTTTATTTTAATATGTTATCTGTTTATGTGCTTAATCTAACTTGATCTATAATCTCTCTCATCTCTCTCTCTCTCTCTCTCTCTCTCTCTCTCTCTCTCTCTCTCTCTCTCTCTCTCTCTCTCTCTCTCTCTCTCGCTTTATCTTTAAATGTGTCATTCTGTATGGATGGATCTTTTTATCAGCCTTCCTTGATATCAAGTCAAATCAATTTTATTTTTTTATGTGTTTCTTTGTCTTATATATCATCTTAAATATTTACACCGCTAGCCTAGTATCCTAGTATCTATTTATGGATTTACAAATCTGTAAATCTACCTATTGCTGTGACTATTCATCTCTGTTTTTCTTTGAAAAATAGAAATAAGTTATACAAGCCAAGAAAAGCTGGAGACGCACTGCACGAAAGACCATCCATCGTAAAATTATTTCTTGTGTAGCGCCATCTTACGGCGATTATGTCAGAGTTTTCACATTAATTTGGCAATAATACAACGGGAATAGTATTGAACCTGGCAGATAATGTCCTACACCATGGACATATACATTAACAGTTTAGTTACCCGAACTATCAAGTACATTTACAATTCATGTTACACGAACACGGATTTATTCTCCTTTAAAGGGCATATACTGTACTGGGAAGGCAAAAAGCCTTCAAACGGTAATTGTTAGCTATCTTCTTGCCAATGGTCTTAAAGTCATGTATTGTCCATTTTAGACGCTTGCTGAAAGTTGTTTGCCCTCAAATGATCCATATTTGGAGTAATTAATGATGAATGATTAAATCCTCTAAATGTTCGGGCCGAACATTTTGAGGATTTGTGATTTAATCACTCATTACTCAAAACGTAGATCATTTGAGGGCAAATAAATTTCAGCGTCTAAAATGGACAATACATGAATTTAAGACCATTGGCAAGAAGATTGCTAACAATTACCTTTTGAAGGCTTTTTTTGCCTTCCCAGTACAGTATATGCCCTTTAAACACTATGAATAATAGCTCTATGGGTCGAATACAACTTTGAAATCATGTAGGCCTTCTCGTTACCTCCTGGGTATTATCAGCATCATACATCAGCTTCCTTTAGTATGCAGATAAAATGTATCCTATCGGTGTACATACGAACAATGCTCATTATTAAAAACTGTTGTTTAGACTATAAATGAAGCATGTTCCGTTTATGGCAATAACATGTTAAACATGTATATACAGTCAGACTGCTGTTCTGTTTTTGTTGTTCCATAAAACAGATAAAACACATTGCTGAAAACAGAATACATGTAAACGTAGTTCCACCGAGGGCGTGTTGCGTAGAGCTTAAACGTGAAACATCATTAACGCCGCCATGCACGAACGGCGCACGTACCTAACATCAAAGAACTCGCCGCATGAAACAAAGAGACGCCGAACGGGCCGTTTCCGGTATCTGGTTATTGTTGGTACGCCGTAGTAGTGGTAGTCGAATGATCATGAAAGCTGCGCAAATCCGTGCTTACTGGGGCGTGAGATTAGGTTTGTAATTGATAGTGATGAGAACAGCTCTGAAATATGGCACAGATTGCTGTTTAACATGCATTTATATTTTTTAAGCATTCACATCATTTTTTTTTTAAATTTAAACTTATCTACTTTTCTCATTCAGCTTTTAGCACAGGAATGAATATGTACATTGTGTTTTCGCATGGAATCACATTCTTTCTGCATTATTTAAAAAATAACATGAAATTTAAACATGATTTTGAAATTGCTTTACGTTTTTCCTAATCTAATTTCTAACGAATCATTCAAAGTTTATGATTACCAACATAATTCTTGCTGGTATGAATAATTGTAGTCTTAAATAATCATACGACAATCATCTAGGCAACGGCTTATCCTTGTGCAAATTCTTCCCAGCTTGATTCCGAAAGAAAACAAATATTAATATTAACATTAAAAAAAACTTTTTAAAAAGAAAATCGCCATATGCAAAACATAACATACATCTCCCTTCCACTCCCACGGATATTCACCGGGAGGGTAGGGTGGAGTGACCTATCGGGGGATGGGTTTTATAGGTTTGGTTTTCTCACGTTTCATGTTAATCGTTTTTCGTCTATGAGCACCACCCTGAACATACTTTTAATCAGAGAAAATTAAATACATTTAGTAAGATATGATATTCAAGATGAGTGAACATTCCATATAAACAGGGCTAATCATGTGTCTATTAACTATCGATACCGTTTAAGATTATGTGTTTCTATGCAAATCGTTTAATTTGTAGAGGATATAGGATTCATAAGTTATAATGAGGTGAGAGCTATTGTTAACATTGATATCATTTTTTTTAATCTAGGGCAAATTTTGGGTAAATAAACGGAAGCGATGAATATTGAAACTATCATCTCCTGCTATTTATTTCTTCGTCTTGTATTTCGTGTTTGTTTATTGATACTTAGTGATGGGTTGCTGCACAGTAATCAATTTTGTTAAAACAAATCGACATTGTTTTTGTCGAAGATGGCGTTATTTGCTTCGTATGATGGAAATTGTGGGAGCTTTCGCAGCAAAGCAACAATATTCACGCATCCGCAAACAACTCCATCTTCAACCAAAAACAATTCTGATATGTTTTACAAAAATGAATATGAAGGAACATAATAAGATAAGAATTGTCATGCTACTATGCACTGACATCCTTTACGTTATATAAATGTTGATGTTGGTTTTGAGAAATTTGCCGGAAAACCGGAGTTATCCTTTCCTTTTTAAACATGCACTCTGTATTTTAATCACTATTTCAATTAACAAAACATGTTTTTGAATTTATGGTGATAATCTCAACTTAATTGATTGCAAAGTGTTATCAGACATCACAGTAATGCCGATTTGTTGTTCCGTACACCGTCGGCGCCGTGATCACCATCAAAACTGATTATTTTTTGCGCTGTGAATGTGAAAAATCGGTTATCATTGATTAGATCGGCGAACATGAAATAGACATAAAAATATTATTGCCATTCACTGTACTAAATAACCCTCTCTCTTGTTTATCACCCCCCCCCCCACCCCAGTATAATACAATCTGCAGTTGCTGATTATTTTTTACCAAAAACAAGGGACCAAGTATTATTTCAATACAACATACCATTCGTTATGTATGCAAATTGTATTCACGTAGTTCAAACAACACGTTACTAATTTACTAATGGGAACTTAACAGCTTGTCCGAGGTTTGTCCAAGGAGCAATAACTAATATATGCATTCCATCCATCGATTCTGAATGACTAGATACGGGTGAATGCAAGAGCACATTACTACGCAGTTAGGGGAAAGTTGTGAATACATTACGAAAACGGTTATTGTATAACACCACACATCGATAATGATTATTGTGTATTATTGGGGACTACACAAGAAGCACATCTCAAAATCACCTCCCCGCTCCCTACCACCACCACCATTCCCATCGCAACATTTGGTCTGTTGTGTCGTCTCAATGTGCATGAGCGGTCCCTCACGCATATCTATTCATTTCATCTGTCATCTCGAATGACTGAATGATTTTAAGCCTTTGCGTGCCAGATAAACTGCTTCCGTGTGGGAAGTATGTATATCCCTTGTGGAAAATGTCACGTATGGCACACAAGTAGTTAAGAGCCGGTGATTGGCGGATAGCTTGGCTTGTCCTCACGTACGTGAACATCGCACTGCTGCCGTTTCCTTCAGTATTTAACTCTGTTTAATACAATTGATGCATTTTGCCTTGGTAATGCAAATCCTATAGAGCAGCATTTTGTCCGGCACACAAAGGGTTAAAATGTACATACATTTTGAATCATGTTTATGGGCACAATAAGGGCTGGGTGGAGTGGGATGGGATGGAAGGGGGTAAAGTGGACCTAAAGATTAGGGGTAACAGTAATAATGATTACGGGAAGTAATCGTAGCAGAACCACTCCGACGTCAATCACGCATCATCAGGTCCCGATTTTGTATCATTTGAACGATATATACATATATATATAAAAAAAAAACCGAGATTAAACATTTATTTCTCCCTTACACCCCTTGATCAAGGACTATTACCTTAAATACAGTGTGTCCATTTGCAGACGTTAAATATATATTTGTGGGAAAACAAAAACCCACGTAGAAATCTTAAATTCCATTAAGCGTAATCATATCGATCGTTTCAATTCGGGTCGTCTATACATAGTACAGCGATTTCAGATATCCTTGCACTCACGAATTCATTTTGAAATTGATATTCTAAGCAATTTAATTTAACATGGACTCTTCTTGTCAGAGTGGAATAATTATAGACACATTTGAAATGATAATGGCTATCTCCAACGGTCATTTTCATACGTAAAATGACGTTGAGCCTTAGGGGCACATTATATATTATGACGTCTCCGTGCATGCATTCTGCGTCACTGCTCTAATTTATATTTCACAACCAAAGATATATGATATACTTTGCCTTGTGTGGTTCATGCTACGTCTTACAATTTTTTTTTGTTGTCTGAAATGGGGGTACACTTCCTTTAAATCTCGTTTTACTATCTCCCCCCCCCCCCCTATGTCATTTGATGTGCTCCATATATTTCCCGAACATTTCCTAGCATATTATTCTTGAGGTTCATGAAATGTCTTACAGAATATGGTTTTTGTCTGAAAGTGTAGATATACACTCCCTTTACTCCCTTTAAAACATGTTAAAGTATCTATAGTTCCGAATTTTTTTTCATATTTGATTTGATCTATTGCCTGAGCATTATATCTAGCTTAATATTGTTCATGCAATGTCTAACAGAATTTGGTTCTGTCTGAAAACGGGGTTACCCTATACATTTAAATCATATTCAAATATCTTTTCCCATTTTTTTTTATCTATTGCCTGATATGATATAAACCTGTGGTTCGCGCAGTATGTTACAGAAATTAGTGTTGTTTTTTACTGATAAAGGCACACACTTCATGCACAATATGTTTAAGTCATGTTTAACTATTCTACCACCACCTATTTCATTTGATTTGGTTTATTGCCTAAGCACTACCTAGCTTATTGTGGTTCCTTTAATGTCTTGGATATGCACTTTACCTTTAAATCAAGTTTAACCATCTCTCTTCCCCTAATTATATTTAATTTGGTCTATTGCCTGAAGAGTACCTTAGTAAGGTTCATGCAATGTCTTCGATACACTCTACATTTAAATCATCTTCAACTATACATCTTCCCCTATTTCATTTGATTAGGTCTATTGCCTGAACATTACGTCAACCGTAGACACCCGCGTTAACGTCTTTCTGTCGCCTCTTCCCTGATATCAAAGGCTTTTTCATGCACGGTTTTACGGCGCTCGGGAGAAATAGCTTGCTTGCTCTACTTATTTGCTTTGAGCCTCGTTTGGTTAAGGGCGGCAATAAATTCAGGCGTAATACTCATGACTTTGAAAACAGGCAGGCTACCATTCGATTCGACACTACCGCTAACTTAAACATGTTAAACAAAGAGGGGCGAAGGAGGGGAAATTCACGCATCCAATCATGTTTCTGTAGAGCGTTGATTGGTAATAGATATAAATAAGCTTATTTTTTTGGTCCAGCAAAGGAAAAACTAAAAACTCACTGTGCATGTGTTTGTATGCAATACCACTGCTATTTGCTAGTAGGTCCATGGTAAGACTATAGCTTTTGAGACTACTGAAATACGCTAGTTTCGATATGTTGTGCGTGTGTGTGTGTGTGTGTGTGTGTGTGTGTGTTTGTGTCGGGTGGTGATCAAGACAATGAAGTATACAAAGCACAATGTGCCTAATGCCTCAGTCACGTTTTCTACGGGCGCCGTAGATTCTAAAATTTCTATGGCGAGAAGCAATTCTACGGTCCCCGCAGAATTTCCACGGCCACTTACTGGAGCGGTCACATATGCTAAGGTCGCCGCAAGGCGCCCTCACGGCGGCCGTAGGGGGACGCAGCCGTACGGTCACCCCGTACGCTCGACGTACGGCCGCCGTAGAAAATTCTACGCCATGGCTACGGCTAGTCAATTTCTACGGCGACCGTAGAAACGAAAAAATGTTATAACTCCACGCTATAATTTTACGGCCACCCCTACGGCCTGTAAAAATAGAAATCCGTCGTACGTCGCCCCTATACGGCCGCCGTAGATTTTCTGCGGCCGTTGCAGAAATCTCTAGAATTCAGGTATCTACGGCCGCCGTACGCCCGCCGTAGAGCAAATGTGACTGAGGTTTAAATGACACGCCCGTCACTAAGCATTATTGCTCAATGTAAAGTCTCCATTTTCAAAAGTGTTATTCACATTCGGTGAGGGGGCCTAAGCAATACACTGTTAGTCATGTTTAAATAAAAATAGAAACAACGAAATACATCAATCATCTCACTATATAGTTATAATATAGGGCTATGATAAGACACCTTCGTAGGCCTACTTCAGCCGACAAAAGAATACATTTTCCTCTCGCTTTATAATGTCTTCAGTCTCGATGTCTAGCCGATGGTAGCCGTCAGCCCGACATACATTATTTTCTATAGTATGTCCGCGCTATCCTCTTAACTCACTTTCATTCGCTCAATAATCGATTGGGCATTTTTTTGTTGTCTGTGATCTCAATTGAACCGCCGCTATCACAATGCATACGTAATAGTTAAACATTACACGCAAGGACGTCAAATATGCCGGAGCGAACTACTACACGGTCGCACTTAAAGACAGCCAGTCCCTTTTTCAGATCACCACAAAACCATCGAAACATTGGCAAAACATATAGAGAAGTGTTAGCAAGCTCTATATTCACAATTTGAAACTGATACGTAGTGTAAAATTCAAATAATGCACGTAAACAACGTCTGATTAATAGTCTTTACCTCAGGCTCTTAGCAGTTTGTGTTGAAATATCTGCTTTATTGATCAATCTGTTTATAAAACGCATTATGAAAAACATTGTTCTATGGAAGGAATCATCTCCAAAGTTTGGTAGTTACTCATAAAATTAGGATTTCACACACGCATAATAACCACATAGATACTGAATCAAAGACTAATACTTTTTTCGTAGTACGAAAAAAGTCGGTTTGAAATTTAACGGCTGAATTTTTTTACATATACAGAAAGCTTCAACATGCTATATTCTTAGAAATGGTCTTGAATCACACTTTCTTCAATTTTCGATCGTGATAGACGATTTCAAATTTTAAGCTTGCAAAAGGGACGGACAATCTTTAAGCGTGAAAATGAGATAAAACTTCCCTTAAATATTCATAATTGAATACAGAGAAATGCGGACGCCTTATGAAAAACAACGTATTTGAAATGATTTTTTTTTTCAATCGTTCACTTTTTGCCAGTGAGCATTGTCTGTTTTGACTCTGTGAAGAGCAACGGAAAAACCTTAATGATTATCGGCTTTACGGATCGTCTACCAACCAGAGAGGAGAGGCGGGGACCCCCTGGTCACGTGACGACCCGAAACATCAAAGCGAGCCGACAACTCTTACCACGAGTGGTGTGTATAATGGAGTGGAATAGGGAATTCCTCGCTGGCATTTCGTACACACAGCGAGATCTATCGTACCGTACCGCTTGGTATGCGTCTTATGTGCACGCCACGGCGCGGTGCTAGCTGGCTGCGTACCGTATCGTACACAGCACGTCAGTTGTGAATATCGAATGCACTGTACACTACAGCGCCAGCGCGTCTATGTGTGTTTCGCATAATTGTTTGGCCCGTTTATCGACGACGATTTCCACGGAGGTGCGTGTCGTCCTTCTAAACTTTTTGGACTGTAAAATTAATGCTGAAGGAGACTCAGACATGAGAGCACCATGACGAGGTGCAGACTGCTGCTGGTCATCTGCCTAGTTTTCTTCTTGGGCACATCTGCCGCGAAGGCCAAGGATTTATCCCCGTCGACTGTGGACGATGCGAACAAGGCCAGGATCGATGTGTTGCTTTTCGAGACGGCGGTAAACGCGGAGTACACCACCAAGACCTACCACCTCACGGGCAACTTCTCGCCCGCTGGAGCTAAGCTGGGCGCTGAGGGGGAAGTGCTGCAGGTAAAATAGCCAAATTCTAAAATGCTGCGCTCCATTTGATTGCAATGAATGCGCTCTCTGTTTTTGTTTTCAATATTTATTAATAAGTGCATGATGTTGCTTAATGCTGTTCTAAAACTTTCTAGTTCTAGTTATAATAAAGGCTTATTTAATTCATTTTCAAAGTACATGTTACCAAGAGAACAGTGTTCAGCTATGGTGCACACACAACCTGTGTTAGTTACATGAACATGGCACAAGATAATTCAAATGAGCACTGAATACATGGAAATGTAGACTGAGTTTAGATCTACAGTCTTTAAAAAACACACATGGTATTACACATGAATCCCTTTATGAATAAAACTACAATGAGGCCTACTATTGCCATTAAACAAGAGGTGAATGATGACAGGTTGAGAATGGATGTTTTTTGTGGGTTTCCATGGTAGCATGTAGTTCATTAATACGATTTGGAAGATAGTAACACTTTCTCCTTCTTGTTATCCATTCTTGGTAGATTGGACTGGTAGGGTTTGGTAGTACCATATGGTTGAAAACTTTTTTGTTTAAATCTGACCCACCAATGTGATAGAGAATGAAAAGGAAATAAGTTGACATTGTAGTTGTAATAGTCATTTTTGGTTATATCTGACCCACCAAGGTGACGAAGAAGGAAAAAGAAAGGAGTGGATATTTTGATATATATTTCTAAATGTATGGTATTTTAACTGTTTAAGTATTTATTTTCAGTATTTTAACCCCAAAATAGGGAGATAGTGATAAAGGAGAAAGTGGTGATAGACCAAGTTTAATAAAAGAATGCAGGAGAAACAGGTTGGTAATAGAAATTGTTGCATCAAACTATAAGTTTCTGTTGATATAAAAAACAGGAGTATTCAAAGTTTATTCATGCAAGATTCATACAAGATTTTCTGAATGCAATACTGTTGAATTCTGTCATATTCATTTACCCAATTATGGGGTGGATAAGAGGAGCAAATTAAAAAAAAACAACAACTAGGAAGGACAGAAGAGTTTCGAAAGAGAAACCCATCCACAGAAATTACTGGTTATCCAGTAGATCTGGTAATGAAGAATGAATTACATTTAGGCTTAAATAATTCTATTTCTGAAACTGTAACTTAAAAAAAAAACTGTAATACAATCCTTTCTTTCTACACAGGAAATATTTGCTCCATCATCCCAAACTAAAAAAAAATCATCAAATTTGCAAGGATCTTTTTACATCTTCAACTTTCTGCTGCATGTACATGTGTACTATGAACATGTAAATGGTGTATTGAGTACCTGCCACTCACTGTGGAATTTCGTACAAAACAATGTCAGTATTGCTTTAAATATTGGTCAATCATCAAAATCTGGCAAATTTATGTTCTTGTTCTTTGACAGAAGATGTGGACTAACTGGTACAAACTTTAATGTTATAATTAATGCTTCTGATACACCATCTAGTCCCCCTTGCCTGATCTTCCTTACACACAAAGCAACATATCTTTGATAGATGTCCATTTACCACATTATAAAGCTCTGCTGCTACATGAATTATAGTATTACATTTCAAAATGGTACATGTACATACATGTAAGATGTAAACTGCCCTACTCTGACAAAAGGAAGCAAGTGACAAATCACTCAAATCTGGATTATTGGTATTCTTAGATTGTACCCAGCATTCCCTACATACGGCCAAAATCTGGACAAGAATACTGTATTCATCTTGCTGCGAGATATTCAATCTAGCATGATGTGGTGTTGCACTGGTGCCAATGCAGACACATTTTGCTCACAAGAAAAGTCTCTTTTGTTAGTTGCTTCCTTCTGTCAGAGTAGGGCAGTATAGGCCTACAGTTCCCTTAAATAAAGCTGCAATGTATAGTGTGCAATGTTCAGATGCAGCATTCATCAGAGCCTTGTACATGTATGTTTGATTTGTGCTACTACTACATGTACAGTTTATACAGTGTTTGCAGAGTAAATTAAGTCCCCTCTGTTATGTCCTGTAGATGGGCTTAAAATTGCATTTTGGGTGGGCAAATTGAATTTTGGGATTTCATGGTATTTGATGTCCCGATTATAGCCCACGCTTTACTTTCACTGCACCGTATTATGTGATTAATTACATCTTTTTTTATTTGCATTGACAAAAACTCTGAATTGATTGAGATCAGGAGCCTTTTAAACTCTCATGAATACAGAGACATTATTCACTCGGGCACTGTATAGATGGTGATGTCAATTTCAATAAATTGTCAAATCCTATAACCTACAAAGTTGGGAGGATTATGCAGAAACTGACTGGTCATAAAAACTGTTTTCGCAGCCTCTTATTCACGGAGTATGACCACAAAGCCCTCCATTCATTTATTCAACCTCCCAGAATTAATCAAAAGGGTTTGGTTGCATGAAGCGGCATTATGTTTCATCTCTGTAATTTCCCCACTGATGATCAATTGCAGATAACATAGATTGATTGCTATCTATTACTCATTCTCTGGAGCAAATCACTTCTCCGCCATGTGGTCTAAGCCCCAATTTCTTCCGCCTGTATCAAATGCTTTCGGATGAACTGACATACATGTAATTTGACAAATCATTCATCACAGGCTTGCGTTTGAATGAGGGGGAGTGCGAACATATTGTGTTCTTTTTTATCAGGTTTATCTGATGAATGTATTTTCCCATTCTCCTTGTCTAACTCTCTTTGGGAACCACGTATCCTGTGAGAATTTGTTCTTTCCTCTTTTTTTCGTCCTCTTTCAGATTGATTTTTTTTTCTCTCCCTTCTATTTTCTTTATTTCTCACACTCACTCACTCCCTCTCTTTCCTTTTTTATAACTTCTGTCTTGCTCTTTCTGCTTTTGTCTCTATATCAGTCATGAAGTCTATAATTTTTCTTTTTCTTTGTTATCTGCCTATTCCAATATTCTTTATCTCATATTTGCATCTTTCTTTACTTTTCTCCCTTGTCATGCTTGTCTTTCTCTGTCAGAATATCTTTTGTCCCTCTCTCTCTCTTTCCCTTGCCCAGTCCTTCTTCTTAATATCTCTACCTCTCTCCATCTCTCCTCACTATTTTTCTTATTCATTCTCTAATTTTCTCTCCCTCTCTCTGACTATTTCACATCCTATCCACCGCCCTCTTTCTCTCCTCCTTCACCTCTTCCACATTGTTCTATCTCAGCCCTCTCTCGCTCTCTCTCTCTCTTCCGCTAACCCCGTTTCACACCACATTGCACAGACTGCAATCCCTTTTTTCCCCCTTCTTGATAACGGGCGGCATGCTTTTGTGAAATGAAGCCTGACCAACTATCAGCTCGGCTATGAGCATTGATGCTCATCAGATCCTCTTTTTTTTAAAGGGATAGTTCACCCTGAACTCAAGTTGATTTCAACAAAAGTAGAAATATGACAAAAAAATATTAGTGAAGGTTTTATGAAAATCTGTCAAAGGATAAGAAAGTTATGATCTTTTGAAATTTCAATTTTGTGATGTTGTGCGTGAGGTGCTCTCCCATATGCTTTGTGCTGTATGATTTCATGAATTGCTCTTTTTCTGTTTTTGATGAAGAGGTATGTGTGTAAAAACCTGTATCTAATGATCAAATACACAGGTAAAAGGATGCGTACTATATCTTTTTGAGAAAAATTGACATTTAAAACACAATTTGTACACAACATATGGGAGAGCACCTTGCACGTGACATCACAAAATCAAAACTTTAAACAATCGTAACCTCCTTGTCCATTGACAGATTTTCATAAAACCTTTACGAATAATTGATATGTTTCTTTTATGTAACTGGCTTGATTGAAACCAATTAATTTTCGGGGTGAACTAAATGTCCTTAGTCCTTTAAATGAGCTCAATCTTAATATTTAGTGGTGAAGTGCCAAACAGTCCAGTGCTTTACCCATTCCCCATTATCATTATGGGTCAGCTTTTGTACTTGTGGCCTGGAGGAATAAGAGGGCACATAATATCACAAGCACTGTTTACACGACACATGCCGTCCTTATGTTATCAGGAACATGTTTGTGGTGCAAATCACAGCAGTTCACATTGTAGGTGGGTGTTGTTCTCTTGTCTCTTCCAAATGTATGTATATCACATTTTCACCAGTATGTTATTGCTATACATGTACAGAACAGTTGTAATTGATAAGGGATATGACGTTCTAACTACCATAAATTTTAAGTTATTACCTGAAATATGGCTTTCCACTCAACTGTGGTCAGAAACATTGTATTACTTTTATAACAAATATGGGGATCTTAGTCACGGTCCTTACACTTTTATAAAAAAAAATATCACCTTAGATCATGTGTTGTTGGAAGTCCAATGTTTGTTCGAATTCCGAGATTGCAATTTGCACAGCATTGCTGAAAATGATACATCAGTTAGATAAATCAAGTTGATGATTCATTAGGATTGGCAAAGTGGCATATTTCCCCATCAGAAGTTCATTCCACCAACAATTTACTGTAGCAGAGAATAGAGATTTATTTGCTGTAGATATTTTTACAAAAAAGACTAGTCTCATATTGTATGCTGACCTAGAATTTACCCCTGCCCCCCAAAAGAGTTAAGGTCAGTAAATGAAAAAATAAATCCAATACATACATGTACAGTATGTATGTTAGCTCTTACTCTTGTATAGACTGATTTCAATCACCCCTTTCAACACAACAACTGAAAGCACTATTTCATAGTGTGGATGTGGGTGAGTGCTTGTAATGGGAGTGTGTTGTTTACTCTGACGATGCCCAAAGTGTGAACTCATTTGCTTTGAGGTTGCCCTGAAATTGGTCTTTCATTTCCAAGTATCATCTGAAAATCTAATGTTACACTAGACATAAAATATACATGTAGATCACTCTCTTGTGGGAGCAGGTTATGAGGCAAAACGATTTACATTGAAACAAGTTCATACATTATACATTTGTAAATACGCTGCAGTGAAACGAATTGATTTGTGCAGTGTGAATGCAGCCCTAGAGTGTCTGAGCATCACCTTGCCTTCATCAGACGCAGAACCAATCAGCGCTAATATCATCAATTTCGGTCATAATTAGAAGTGTCCTGATTGTGCTCGCAATTTACATTAGTGTGTTTTTTTTTCTCTCCCTAATTTTGTCGTCGATCGCGGGAAGCTGATGGTGGTGGTGTGAGTGTGGAGGCATTTTGATTGAGATGTGGGCCGACTTGTCGATGTTGTCTGCTGTTGATATGGTTGCATGGTAGAAACTGTTATGTGTGAGGAAAGTGTGGTGTATGGATTAATAGGCAGTGGCAGTTAGGGTGTATATCTACAGACATGAACAATGCACATTGTACATGGATAGGTTGTGTACAATGTAGAATGTTGTATGGAATATGACTGCTCCAACCACTGCAGCCATCCATATTCATGTTAACAAGAAGACAGAAGTTCTACAGGAGTTCTATTGGAGGATGAAATATATGTGGGGTGTAAGATAAAGTGAATGGAGTGGCTGCAGCACATGAAAATGACAGTGGGAGAGAGAGGGGGGAAAGAGATGGAGAAAGAGAGAAAGAAAAGGAGAAAGAGAGAGGGAAAGAGGAGAGAGAGAGGAAAAGAGAGAGAGAGAGAGGGAGAGAGAATGGGAGAAAAAAGAGAGAAGGAGAGAGAGAGAGGGGGGAGAAAAAAAAGAGAGGAGAGAGAGGGGGAGAAAAAAAAAGAGGAGGGAGAGAGAGAGGGGGAGAAAAGAGAGAGAAGGAGAGAGAGAGAGAGAGAGAGAGTGTGGAATGGAAGGAGACAGAAAGGAAGAAAGACAGACAGACACATTGATGCACCTCATTTTTCATGGTGGGAGTTTAATAGGCAAAAGCTAATCCTAAGTGGTCATCGTAGGGAAATTAATAGAAAATGGAGATAAATTTGTCAGTAGAAAAATATATTTGATAGCAAAATGAAAAAAGGGAAAAGAATGACAAATTCATGACTAACGCCGACTCATGTGAAATATAAGATTCCATTTTTGACAAAATGATGTGCACGACACTTGTATAATGTGCATACACGATGAGACGTCATTTCGTGCACATTTGTTTTCTTTTAATTGCATTCATATCTGCTTTATATTGTGTGTTTTTGTGGAGTTTCTTTATAATTCATTTCGCTATCAAAAATGATATAATACTGGAACTTCTCATAGACGTCAAAATGTACCTTCATGATTTACTCAATTGACATTTGGGATCTTTTGTAGAATAAAAGACAGAAAAGTGCATGAAGCATTAAGTCGGAATAAATGAATGTTCTCTGTACATTTAGAGTGCACACGTTCTTCCCCTCTATGCTCTTTCCTGTGCTTCGCTTTCCGAAGACAGTTTCGTTTAATGGGGTCAACCCGGCAGCTATATAAATCGTAATTATGGGCCATAATAACTGCAGATGTATAAATATTGGTTTGGCTGTGGTGGGCTGAGGTAACAAATCATCCTCCTTGGAGTATCATGGTGCAACCGTGGTATGCTAAGTACTGTCGTTGAACATCAATGCTCATGTAATGTTTATTTTGTGGAAGACACTTTAACAACGGAACAGGTATACTGGTATGTACAGTTTGTAGGTCAGTGAAATAGGCATTACATGTACAGAGGCCCTACAGACAACTGAAATTGTAGATATAAAGAAGTGCTATGTCGTGTGGAATATTCGCGAAACAAAAAAAAAGAAAATATTTTTTTATTCTCCTCTGGTGCGCATACATGTACATACTGCGGTTGAACATAAGTGCGCATGTTATGTTAATTTTGAAGAAGACATTTTAACAACAGAACAGGTGTACTGGTATGTACAGTTTGTAGGTCAGTGAAATAGTATTAGTAGGCATTACATGTACATGCACACGTAGGCCCTACAGCCAACTGAAATTGTAGATTTAACAAGTGCTATGTCGTGTGTGGAATATTACAACTATGTAAAAAGCAAAACAAAAACAGATTTTTGATTCTCCACTCCACTGTGCATACATGTAAATACTGCGGTTGAACATGAATGTGCAGTACTAATGTTTGTTTTGTAGAAGACACTTTAACAGGTACTGGTATTTAGGTTGGTGAAATATTTGCATTCTGCTGCACAGACATCTGCTGTTGTACATTTTACAAGTGTTGCTTGTGAAGTGTGAATCGCAAAATTAATAAGAGATTTTTTTATTATCTATTGATGCACATATTTCATGTAGGTGCCAATGCCTATGAGACGATACATCAAATATTACGGATATAAGATGTAGGTTGGATTCTGGGACATGTGGAATCTACACGTGTGAGTTTGTTGAGTCTATAAATAATACTCCTAAATGCCTCCTTCATTTGTCTACAAGCAGGTCTATGCTTGCTCATTAGCTTATTTTACAAAGGCTGTTGCAGAACTAGGACCCGTGTTTTCCAAAATGTTCATTTAATCACCCTAATTATTTCACATACTGTTGCCCAATCAGCCTGATTAACTTCACATAATGTTGCCCTGAACCTTGCGACACAGGGCAAATTCTGCACTGGAGGATGTTCTTCGTGGTAGGGTCCATGTTCTTAGACAGCGCAGAGATATACATGTACCACTAACTTAAGTTTTAGTCTACATACACACACTTACTTATGCCATATGGTGTCTTAAAACATATCGGATTCAGATAAGCTTGTCCTTGTTTTTCCAGTTGTAGTCTTTGCAGCTCAGACCTGTTGTTTTATGGGGGAAAGTGTGTACATGTACCTTAAGATTTGTGCTCCAATGACGTTGATTTCATTATGATGTACTTGTCACCAAATTGAACATGTTATTTGTGTGTATTTATGTTAACCATGTTGTGAAAAATGTGAAAAATGTGCAAATGCTGGGCCTCTGGTAGGACAGTGTTTAACCACTGAAGGAGCTACCCTGGGTAAATAACACTATTAAATAGATACATGTGAATAAATCTATAAACATTCTATAGATGTGGCATTGCACAGATGATCCCTCAACGTGTCTGCGTTTGAAGACTACCCCGACCCATAGCCCTACAGGGGTCTTTAACCCCTTGCCTCCTTAGAGCTGTGGCAGGGGTCAGTGACCTCAGACGCAAGGTCACTCACACAGACCCAGCTTCAAGAGTGGTCTTTGGGATTAGCTTTTTGCCTATTAAACTCCCCCCATGACAAATGAAGTGCATCAATATATGTCTGTCTGTCTGTCTGTCTGTCTCCCTCCATTCCAGCTCCTTATCTCTCTCTCTCTCTCTCTCTCTCTCTCTCTCTCTCTCTCTCTCTCTCTCTCCCTCTCTCTCTCCCTCTCCCCCCCCCTCTCTCTCTCTCTCTCTCTCTCTCTCTCTCTCTCTCTCTCTCTCTCTCCCCCCTCTATCATTTTCATAACTCAATCAGGACTTTTTATGTATCATTTCCTAGTTCTGTTTCAGGAAATTTGGCTATGGAATTGAAGATTCTACCAGCAAATGTATCACAGTGAAAAAAATAGGGGACTCATAATGTAACCTTCATTTAGGCTGTGTTGAATAAATACTTTGTTATTATTTGGACTTGTTATCTCATATTATTTTGGCATGATTTACAGCTGTTCTTGTATCTACATGGATACATATTCACTTATGATGTTCTAGAATAAAATCAGTGTGCAGTTCAGCGTCTTTCAAAATACACATACGCCTCCTATAACATACATTACAGATAATGTCTGGTATTACTTCAGAGTTCAGACTGACTTTGTTTTCCTTTGCCGGTATATATCTACTTCCATAGACATAGATACGATGAAAAAAATTAATCAATCCCCATGGCATAAGGATAGCTTTCATCTTTGCAGTATTTACACAGGTACCAGTAGGTCTGCCATCTTTACTTTAAGACTGTTCCTTGATGTTCCTTTTTATTGTCCTCTTCTTTGCAATAAGGGTGCCTGATTCTTTTCTTTTCCTCTCCCCCCTCCCCCCTCTCCCATTCTTCTTCATCCCCAAATCCCTCCCCCTTATTTCTCCCCTGTCATTGAGAATGGGGCTAGATTAGGATTAATGATGGTGATTGTGATTGGTTGAGAAGGGGGGGGGGATTATTTGTCTGTGGGTGTGAATGGCTGATTATGAGGGCTTAATGCCCATTGAATTCAGGGGATTATCGAGATCCTGAAGGAGATAGATAGCTACTGTAGTTGAGATAAGGGAGATAAAAGTAGAGTCATTGGAATTTCATGTACATGTTGGTCTGGCTTGTATAGTCAGTTTTCTCAATAGGCCTTACAATGTATGATCTACTATGTATACACCTATCCATTTCAGCGTCTTCACACTAAGGACTCTCCATGTACATTAAGAGTGCTCCTCATCTGTGTATAGCAAGGCTGTATAAATGTGCAGAACGTTACATTATGAACAGCACAAACAGGCTAATAACGCCAATGCACAGGTGTATGCACACACCGGCGAATACATAGAAGAAAACCTGCTATGTGCTACATACACACCGTACATACCATGTGTCTATGTGCATAATTAACATACTGTGAGTTTATCATCAGTGTGTATCATTCATTTAAGCATTTTAATGACAAGTATCGTGCACTGTGTTTAACCCAGCCTAATTTGTAGTTAGATGGAGATGTGGGTGTATACTCTACATAATAATCAGCCTTTTGTATTTCATCTATCTCTGGTTGTTCCACTCAAAGCGCTCAATTATTACCCTGGCTTTAGCTAAGCTGTCGTAGAAGCGCTAGAAGGGAGTTGATCTAAATAGATCAGGAATATGCATTCCGGTCAAGCTGCCATTTATTCCACCTGGGTTGAAAGGGACAAGCGTGTGCAAAAGTGTATGCTTGTGGCCTTAGTCGAACCAGGGAGCAACTCCCACCTCCCTGGTCGAACCTATGCTCTCTCTGCAAGAGCCAAGAGCTCTCACCACTATACCACATTGCTCTCTGACATCATATATGTACACATAGTAGCTTTGTCATTAACGGATATGTAATAAGGTCTGTTTGAAAAATAGTTTGTAGTGTATGGAGGTCCATGAAAGTACCATGTAGATGCAAATATTAATATATTGAGATTCATATTTTTTTTATTACCGGTACAGCATGTTCAATCCATGTTTTGAGTTCCATTAATTAATCAATATTAATTCTAAAAACACTTCCAACACATCTAAGAACAAGGGTTACTAACAATACCATTTAGTTTGAATACTTTTAATCAGTGTGGAAGAAACATTTGACAAATATTACAAGAGATACGAATGCATTGTTATTTGTTTGTAATAATATGCCATTCTAAATTACCTCAGACACAATGCATATAATATATATTACTCAATGTGAAAGCGAAACTTAATCTTGTGAAAAAGGCTACTGTTACCGCTGCGTTGCAAGTATGAACGGGACAAATATACAAAACAGCTCAAAGGAATTGGCATAGGGAAAGGGAAAGGGAAGAAAGGGAAGGAGCCGCAGTTTTGAACCGCGGTTTATTTTGTCCAGTTCAGCATGAAAGACAATGCTTTAGCCTAAACAGCATCATGTTTCATGCTTAACTGGACAAAATACACCATGGTTTAAACTGTTACTCTTTCCATTTCTTCCCTTTCCCTTTCCCTATGCCAATTCCTTTGAGCTGGAGTGCAACAACAAAAGATACACATACATGATACAATGTTGTTAATTTGCAAGATGCTATTCTAAATAATTTCAGATATGATGCATATAATGTATAGCACTCTGTGAAAGCAAAAATTAATCTTGTGAAAAAGGCTTTTGCTATATGTACCTCTGCATTATGAGTATGAACAGGGCTGTTGCATGGTATGAATGGGACTGGTGCGTGGTGTGAACGGGGTCCTGGGATGATGAGTTTACCATCCCAGCGTCATCTTGTCTCCTGCTCTACACTCTCTTCTCGTCCTGTCCCACTGCCCAGCGCCAGGACAATCACCCTCGGTTCAGCGAGCCGCGCCAAAGTCAAGAACGCACGTCTCACAGGGAATACTAGGGAATTGTGGGGCCGAGGCGAATGAGGATAAGGGGGGGGGGGAGCTCTCGGCATGGATTGGATTGCTGTTAACCTACATACATTGGAGTCGAATGAGGATGGGAGGGTGGTGTGGGGGGGGGGGGAGGGGACGGGGGCACTGGGCACGGATTGGATTGCTGTTAACCTACATACATTGGAGTTGAATGAGGATGGGAGGGTGGTGTGGGGGGAGGGGGGCGGGGCGGGGGGGGGGGGGGAGGCACTGGGCACGGATTGGATTGCTGTTAACCTACATACTTTGGAAAAATAGTTTTATGGATGGGGAGGAAGAGGGGCTTCATGATCTAAACAGCTTGAGTTGCTGTTTGACTCTCTGAGCACCAAGTCATGAATGAATTACTGCTTTACACAGTGGCTTTATGAACCCAGTTCCAGTTACAATGTCAGTGTTTACCATGGAACTGCAGACACCAAAGGGATGTGGCCTCAGATATGTTCCCTTTAAGGAATTTGAAGCTTATTCGTAGCCTGTCATGTGCTGTCCATACAGCTGATTACAATGGAGTCACGCTGCACAGTATCTGAGTGGCAAAATGCAAATACATAGGGTCAGTAGAGAACAGGTTAACTTGTGCAGGCATTTACCCTCGTTAGACATTGAGTCCACAGTGTGTTTCTAAATGAGTTTGAAAATGTGATACTAGCTAACCTATGGTTAGGCCTCCCAAATACACAACTAGAATGTCAGGCTCCAATCTTATTTCACATATATTTTGTTTGTCAGTGAGTTAGTGAGACTGCATCAGTGAGTCTGAAACGGCAAAGACTACATGTCATGTAGCTAAGATGTGGCTGTACATGCCACCCACCAACACAACGGGAAAGGCAGGCACAAGTCTAAGCTTAAAGACATGTGTTTTCATTTTAAAGCAGCACCACAATAGGGTCTGTGGCTGTAGACTATTAACCCACTTTATTTTTTTGTTCATTAGGGAAGATGATTCCTGTATGTATTAACGTCCACAATGTTTTAGTTTAGATATGTAAGCCTTAAGTTACAGTACATACAGCACAGATAGGTCTGACGTTTCACATGGGACAGCAAACACTGCAATTCCTATGCTGCATAGACCCTTTAATTGGAAAGTAATTGCTTAGAATTGCGTACTGTCTTTCCACTATCTTTAAATAGAAGTTCTCAGTTACATGGAAGGTGAAGATGATACGTGTAGGTTGATATCTACCTCTGGAGAAATGGTAGGTATTGTGTTCATTCTCCCAAACTGAACCATGATGTTTTAATTCTGTTTTGTTCTAAACAGTAAACTTAAGATATATATTTGCAGCTTGGATTTGCTGTTCAGTTGTACTTTTTTGTCAGAGAGCTTGCATGTATTGTCCCTAATCAGAAATTAGGATTGTAACGCTACTGGCTCAGGGAAAAATTTAATTCAAAATTTTAGGGAGCTACTTTTTTAGCACATTGGCTGATTTGGGTAGAATATTTTGCATTGTGTCTATGGGAATGTTGGGGGCTCTTTTAACATTTTCCAGGGCTCTTTTAAGAATTTCGGGGGCGAAATCACCCAGAGCACCCGTGTATTTTTCCTCTGGCTGTAGGGTAATTAACCAGCAAAGCCCATGAAGTACAAATCAAGCCATTTATAAAATTAGAAAGCAGTAATGTAATGTTGTTAATTCAGGTTCATGTGTAACAACGCACATATACTTTGAGTGTTGGCAACAAAAACGCATACATTTTATTAACAAATAATTGAATTGGAATAAACAGTCGCCTAAT